>CM028754.1:10381084-10596452 GCA_016801395.1 Leptodermis oblonga | reverse complement strand
TACAAAACGGAGCTTTAATGGCGGTTATAAAGGGCTTTTAACGGCGGTGTTTAGCATTTTTGAACCGCCATCTATCTGGCAGCCGTTGTAAGTTTAGCGGACTTTCTACTGCGGGTTTGACCCGCCGTGGAAAGTGTGAGGTTTCCACGGCGGTTCAAGGTTGAACCGCCGTGGAAACTTAAACTTTCCACGGCGGTTCAACCTTGAACCGCCGTGGACAGTGTAAGGTTTTCCACGGCGGTTCAAGGTTGCACCGCCGTGGTGGAAAGTGTAAGGTTTCCACGGCGGTTCAAGGTTGAACCGCCGTGGAAAGGGTAAGTTTCCACGGCGGTTCAAGTTTGAACCGCCGTGGAAAGTGTAAGGTTTCCACGGCGGTTCAAGTAGGAACCGCCGTGGAAAGTGTAAGTTTCCACGGCGGTTCAAGTTTAAACCGCCGTGGAAAGTGTAAAGTTTCCACGGCGGTTCAAGGTTGAACCGCCGTGGAAACCTTACACTTTCCACGGCGGTTCAACTTGAACCGCCGTGGAAAGTGGCTACTTTTTATTACAAATATCACGAATATACAAATATCACCAATATACAAATTTATTACAAATATCACCAATATACAAATTGAATTCGCTTTGATAACACAGCATATCCAAAAAATATTTGTACAACTCTAATATGAACAAGTTTAATTAGTATCCTTCTACTACTACGGATGCTCCAAAATATATCTAGCGCATATTTTTCGCACTGCATCTATATCCACATTGCTTAATGGAGTGCGGTCGATCTTGAAGTGCTGCAACAGAGTTTTTTGAAATTAAAAACTACCCGAGTAAGCAAAATGAAATACAGTCAATTAAGTAAGTAATGAGAAATATATATATTTACCTTTTCAAGTGCAAATGTGGATGATTTCATTGCTATTTGGTACATGTAGTGCATTACATAGTACCCACACTCCCAATTATCCGTTTGCTTTTTATGCTAATGAATTAATATATACGAGTTAGAAGATCATACAATAAATTGTATATATACAAACACAACTGTGAGTAAAAAATTTCTACGAATATTCATAACTAAACTCGTATTAATCTAATTAATTAAATAACTAGGACTCACTAATTTCTACTGATCGAAAAGGCAATTTGCATGCTTATATTAACTAACCTACAGTACTGGACTCACAGATTATTGCATGCATAATTAATCAAATATAATACCTCAATAAATAACTTGACTAACTAATAAATTAATTGACTATCACTATACTAACTTAATTAGGCTACTAGACTCACGGATTTAATTGAAACAACTAACACTACTAATTGCTTAGGCTACTAGAGCCACGGATGTAATTAAAAAATTATAAGAACCAATTTCATTTACCTTAACTACTATCCACGAAGGTGGCATATGCACATTTTTGGGCAATCCCAAGAAAGCTTGATAGTTAAACATCACCCTATAAAAATGAAATCGGCACGAAAATAATTAGCAATATATGGATATATATGCATTCTAACAGTTGTTAATATAGATAACTCACTCGTCCATAAGCTCCATCGCCTCATCCTTCTGTGGATTTTGTAAAGAATCAAACCAGTATACAACCTTATCTACTGGTCTAATGGCCATTAGCATCCAATGTTCACTGCCAACAAAAAATTTAATGGCGTACGTCAGATCTTTATAGCAGTGTTTCTTAAATATTAGATAACCGCTTACAGCTGTGTCACTTACCCCTGAAGATAAGGCACCATATACATTTCTTTATTCCTATCCTTCAAGATTCGCGCAATGTAGTTCACCCTATCTTCAAGCGTATTTTGTCTGGGTGTGACATGATCAGCCGAAAGGAAACCTATCCCCTTTCTCCCATTCCTTTCAGCTAACTCATGTAAAGCTCTAAAGAATTTACAAGAAGGGCTTCATTGGTTAGCCTATGCATATAGAATGCATAATATATAACATAAATAATCAGAAATAGGTTATTTAAGTAAGTGGAAACTCACTGGGTGAACAACTGCATCAAACTGTTTGAGACCTGGCTTTCTCTGATCAATAACTCTTTGACATCCCCTCGATCCATGAAATTAGGCTGCTCCAAACCTATGACTTCTTTTGTCATTTGAAAGTAGAAGCCATCGAAGCCCGACTCATTATCCCATCGGAGCTGTAACTCTTGCAATGGATCAGATGTCGATGAGGTTGACTCCTCAGTCGGAACCGTCGCCGAAGGAGATGTCTTGTCATCCATAGCACTCATCCGGCCTTTTTTCTTTTGGGCACTTTTATCAACCTAACATCATTTGAAATAACATTAAATATACAAAACGGTATTAAGTAATACACAAATTAAAATGAAAGAATATACCTTTGTTACCGGAGTCGGCTGAATAATTTCAATCAACTCTTTAGGCCATTCCACGAAAAAGGACTTGGCCATTCCCACTGTCGCAGCCTCTTCCTCAGGAAATGGTAGCGGGGCACAGTCATCATAGGAAATTTTAATTGTGACCCTCGCGCAACCTTTCCTAACGGCGCGCCCGTGGTGCTTGCTTTGCTTATGCTTGCGCTTATAAATATTGCCCTTTGCCACAAGCTTACGCCGCGTTTGCGAATCCTCAAGGATGAAAAGATGGCATTCACACCCGTCCTAAATAATAGGCAAGCGAATGAACATTAGTCAACTAGTAAGTCTAACTTAACAAAGCACTGTAATAATGAAAAAAAAAAATTTGAAGTATTAAAAGAAGCCGTCTAATTTTATTTACCTTGTATTCGCCTAAAGCACTGCCGTCAGAGGCTGTGATCGGGTCCACAGGTGCAACATTTATCATCTCCAAATCGGGCAACCTTGTAGGTACCAGAGGAGAAACAGGGCTCACAGGGGATACAGGGACCGCTCCGGAGGTCCCTGGGTGCAAGCTCTCATCCGGGGCATTATTGAGGACGGTGGCTTTTACTGTATCATAATCGGTTCCCAGCTTACCACATAAAAAACCCATCATCATCTTCAAATGTGTCTGACATTCATCTAGTTGGGCAGTGGTTTTCTGAAGCTGTCGCTTAGTTAAATCAAGTTCCTCTTTCAGCGACGGCTTTGTTTTCTGTGGGAAAACCTCTGTGATACGTGCCCGCGTAGAATGGCCGCGATAACGACCGGGGTGATCGCGCTTGCCCGTTGCAATGACAAGAATGTCATTCCTACCCTCTGCAACGGTCTCCCCTTGGGACTCGCGGGAACATAGATTTTCCTACACAGTTTGCCAAATATAGTAAATGTAAATAGATCAATTAAATATAAATAAATACACATATACAGAGATTATTCATTTATGTATATATATAAAATGATAACCATAATTATAAATATAAATACATGCACATATATACAAATTAGTCATTTATCTACTTTACAGTGACAACTAGATAATAATAATTTCATATAAACATTTAATGACAACCAAATTATTAATTAGCATTTCATCATAGATATCTAGTAATAAATAATCAGTTATAATAAAAATTCTATACACATAGACTTTAAATATTAAAATAATTGAAACATAAGAAAATGTATGGTGCAAAACTTACAATTTCCTTCGCTACACGCTCAGCCTCTGGCGTGAAGTATTCCCCTTTTTTGTTCGTATGGGCATGTATCCAAAGGTCATGACGGCCTGGCCCTGAATAAGAATCCTCGCCTTCTTCTTCAGACTGACCCTCCTCTGAAGGCTTCTTTCCAGATGCACTGACCTCCTCGTCATGCAACTGCTGCTTCAGCAGTCGGTAGCCACCGCGAGATAAGTTATGGTAGAAAGCATTTAAATTGGCATTCTTTTGCGCTTTTCCTCGAATGGCCTAGACAGAAATATAATGAAAAATTATTATCCCTAAACTGAGCAATTTCAAATATCCAAAAAGAAGAAGGAAATCAAATTTAAAAAAATATACCTGCCATTCTTCTGTCTCGCGGCTAGCCTTGAACTTAATCCATGTCTCCCTAGGGATAAATTTATATTCCAAACATGGGTCCCTACCCTTCATGGGACCATGTACATATTTCCCTAGATAGGATTTGAAATCTTTCCACCGTTTACCGGCATAACTAATCCACTTATCTTCGAGTTCTTCGGTGGACTCGAAAACAAATAATGCCTACAGTGAAAATTAGGAGTAAAATTTAGTGAGGAATTTGAGTAAAATTGTATGGAAGAATTAAGAATCAAATAGTGCATTATAATTAAAGAAAATACCCGTATTTCCATCCAAACTCTCTTCTTGAGCTCCGCGGGAACTTTCGGCCATGATTCATATTCCACTAAGTCCACTTTGCTCCGGGCCGTATATGACACAAAGGTAATCCACTGTACATGATATACTCTAGGCTCGAGCCCGGAATCGAAAGAAATGTCCAGAGTTTCCCCATTCTTTCGCATTTCCAATAGGTCATTGCAATTTGTGGGCCCTCTAACTCTACTAGATTTAGAAGAAGAACCATCTCCATGCTCCGTATTGCTTTTTCTTTTTCGGGCCATTGAAAGTACCTTAAACTTCATTTACATAGAAAGAGAATTCAATATAACATATATGCAATGACAACAAATTAAAAGCTTTAATGTCAAATACAAGAATGCTTGTAATGTTGAAAAAAAAGTGGTACATTCGCAAAATTCGCTCCTAGAAATACACAATTACCATTAACCAAATTAAACCAATCGAGGGCCAAAAAAAAGTCCGTTTATAAAGGGGACCATTGATAAAGTAATTCACATTTCACAACCAACAACTAATGTGGAAAAAAGGCAATGTACATTCGCAAAATTCACTCCTAAAATCCACAATTACCATTATCCAAATTAAACCAAATGAGGGCCAAAAAAAAGTGGACTTCTCAAGGGTACCATTGATAAAGTACTTCACATTTCACAACCAACAACTAATGAGAACATTCATTCATTTCTACTAAAGGCATAACATTTCACAAAGTGGAATCAACAACAAAGCATTTTCCTCATTATCACTAAAGGAGGAACACTAAATCGAATAAAAACCGAAATCAAACACCAATGTTCTAAAATTAAGCAAGCAAAACCGAAATAATCATTTGAGTTTCTCATTTTCAAAAAAAAAAACCCGAATTTCAAAGGGTACCTAATGGAACATTGATCAAACCCTAGGTTCTCAACTTATGTAGGACAAAACACTCCATTCAACAACCAAACCAAATGCTACAAACAATCAATAAATCCAAAAACTTTCCAAGCTTTCATCACAAGAGCTAAAACCGAAATCTACCATAAATATCAACCAACAAAATCCTAGTGCAATGGTAAGCATTTGCAAAATGTAAAGTTAAATAGACAAAAGTTTAAAATGAAAGCATAGAAGGTGGAACCTTTTGGATGAACTAAAAAAAAATCCAAGCTTTAAGTTTATATGGGAGGGTGGAAATGGAGAGCCGACCGAAGGTGAAAACTTGGGAAGCCGAACAATCGGTGATTGATTGGGCAACGGACGGAGGATCGGAAGGTGGAGGAGGTCGCCGGCGATGGGAGAAGCGGCGAAGAAGACGAACGGCCGCGGGAAGAAGATTCGGGAAACAGGGGAAGTGAAGGGGAAAATAAGGAAGAAGAAAGGAAGAGAATGAGGGAGGAAATGAAAAAGGTGAAAATTTGAATTATAATTAATAACCGGGCTCGGTTCAACTGCGGTTCAACCTCGAACCGCAGTTGAAAGTACACTTTCAACTGCGGTTCAACCTCGAACCGCCGTTGAAAGTATACTTTCAACTGCGGTTCGAGGTTGAACCGCCGTTGAAAGTGTACTTTCAACGGCGGTTCGAGGTTGAACCGCAGTTGAAAGTACATTTTCAACTGCGGTTGAACCATGAACCGCGAACCGCAGTTGAAGGTATACTTTCAACTGCGGTTCGAGGTTGAACCGCCGTTGAAAGTGTACCTTCAACTGCGGTTCGAGATTGAACCGCGGTTGAAAGTCCGCACTTTTCCTCGGTTTAAGTAGAAAAAATTGGAGCCAATTCCCGCGCGGTCATATTTTAATATTAAATTTTTTTATTTTCCATTTTCAAAAAACTATTCCCACAATTTGGTAAATATAATAATACATACCCATATATTGTATATTTATTAATTATGTACACAATCTCGACTTTTATTAACCATTTCATAATTAAAGTAATAAGATTCATTATGTTCCCTAAAATTACTACTTTTTCGACTTGGCGAACAGGATAAAAAAATCAAATCCAGAAATGCATTAGGTACGTATAGTAATATAAAAATTAATTAATAAAATTTAAGTGGCCGAAAATTTTTTTTTGCTGATGTCATTAGGACTTTATGAGCATTATTTGAAATTAGCTAGAAGTTTGACTTTTAGACTTTTAAATACTTAGAAGAGGAAAATTGGTCAAATAAAATTAGAATGATATTTTAAATATACTAAGACCAATTTTGAAGTTAAAATACTCAAGAAAAGATGAGTTAGGCAAAATAGAGAAAAATTTGAGAAAATTTGAAATTTGCATTTGATTGATGAGTCTTTGAGTGATATAATCCTAGAATGCCATGTTTTAGAGTTAAAATGATGCATTAGGATCTATGTCATGTTTGGTATCTTGAAATTCTTGCACATGTTAAAACGGTTGAAAATTTTCATTTCAAGATAGCAAGAATTAAGCATGTTTGCATTACATAAAAATGGTTGACCAAGTGGTTGACTTTTTAAATATACATGCTTTAGCTTATTTGAGAGTTTAAGAATTAACTTATTGATAATTTGAAGTTGCTCACATGAGAAAATTAAGGATATATGCTTCAAAATGGCAAGCTTCAATTGAAAAAACTTGACCAAGTAGTTGACTTTGAAAATATGAATGCTTTGGATTGTTTGAATCTTTATGCATAACTAATTGAGCCTTTGAAGGTGCTTGGATGATATATAAAATGCTTGATAGAAACTTGAATTTAGCAACTTTCAAAATTCAAAGCTTAATATAATTAAGCTTGAAAAACGTTGACCTATAGGTTGACTTTGCACATATGCATGATTTGAAATGTTTCATTCCTTTGAATGTCAAAGCGAAAATCCAGGAAAAGGGTGGCGCTTCACTATATATCTATTTCCATCTTAAGAGTCACCGCGGGTAATTTATGAAAATCGGGAAAAAAAAACTTAATAGATAGTAGGGTTTAGGGGTTAGGGTTTAGGGTTTAGGGTTTAGAAAATGATATGAAAATAAACAATTCATGAATAGCGCGGGAATTGGCTCCAAAAACTAAGTTTCTACGGCGGTTCAACCGAGAACCCGCCGTAGAAAGTATTTTCTACGGCGGTTCATGTTTGAACCGCCGTAGAAAGTTTGATTTCTACGGCGGTTCACAGTTGAACCGCCGTAGAAAAGCATTTTTTGGAGCCAATTCCCGCGCTACGTACGTACGCATGGATTTTCTAATTTTTTGTACCAAATTCAAAATCATTATATATATATATATATAAGAATTAATTATAAAAGTTGTCTTAAAGTATTCAATTATTCAGATGAAAATATTTTATTTATGTAGTGGAAATTTACAAGATATCGAGAGCATATAGGATCAGAGAGTTGGATATATATGATTGCATCAAGAGGGGAAAGGAGAAAAGCGAAAGATGTATATATATATATATATGTATGTATAAACAGATATGTATATATATATGTTTGTAAATTTGTGAGATTAGTTATTATTATACTTACAAATTTGTGAGATTAGTTATTTGAAAAATGGAAAAAACAAATTAATATTGGAAAAAAGAATCCACCGCGGTTCAAGACTGAACCGCCGTTGAAGTACCACTTTCAACGGCGGTTCAACTTTGAACCGCCGTTGAAGTACCACTTTCAACGGCGGGTCAACGTTGAACCGCGGTTGAAGTACAACTTTCAACGGCGGTTGAACGTTGAACCGCCGTTGAATAGATGACCCGGTTAATTAAAGTTCGAAATTTTGAACTTTCTTTTCCTCACTCATTCTCTTCCTCACTCATTCTCTTCCTCCCTCATTCTCTTCCTCCCTCATTCTCTTCCTCTCCAATCCCATTTTTTCCCCTGCATTTCCCCTGTTTCACTAACCAGCTAACAAGTAATTTATAAAGATTTAAATATAAAATACAAACAAAATGAACTGCGTATAGATTTCCCTGGAAATTTTACCAAAGTACTACTCATTGGAAGAAAATAATAATAATAATACAAGAAACATTTATTCATAAATGAAAAACAAGGAAATCTATTTTCCGGAAAATTTGACAAAGTCTCCCCTATAAATGTAACGTACTCCCTGTAAATTCGATGCACATATACTTCAATACTTCACTAAAATTCCAACTATTTCGAATAATACGGAATTCAGTTTCAAATCACTTCAGACAGAATCTCCTCTGCTTGTTTTTTACCAAAACACAAGTGCAATTTAAGATCAGCACATAAGTTTCACACAATTTCAAAAAATAACATATTCATTTCCAAACAGTTCCACATATGAAGCCCCTGGAAATTTTGTCCCTTGATTGCGCGGCTTCATCCGAGGTGTGACCTGTTTCAATCCCACAGTACGAAGGATAAAAATAATGTTGTTAAAAATTTATTGAATCCTCTCTTCATTAAAATCAAAGAAACATATACAAATACAAAAACACACATACACACCCACGAGAATTGAAGTTTAATAAAAACAAACAATATACCTGTAAATGATTCTTAACTTATTCTCTTTCTCTTAAGGGACACTTGATCCTCGAACCATAATCCTTCGCTGTGGTCATCACGAAGTATGTATTTATCAAGTTCCCTATCTTCCTCATCTGCTCTCGGTTCAGGTAACCCACTAGAGAAAGGGCCAGCCTCATGAAGCCCTTCTTCTGTATCTATCCCTTCCACACCGTGATGTTGTTTACCATGAAGAACAACAGACCAATGTTCGTCGCAAGGATCGGCGATATAAAAAACTTGTTTCGCCTGCGATGCAAGTATAAATGGTTCCCCCTTGAAACCCTCCCGATTTAGGTTGACCAAGGTAAAACCCAATGGATCATCAGTTCGAACCCCACTATTGTTATCAACCCATTTGCAGCGAAATACAACTACTTTGAAACAAACATAGTCAATCTCCCAAATATCTTCGATCACCCCGTAATAAGCCATGCTTGCATACAATGGATTTTTATCCTTCCTGCTAGAAACATGTAAAGCCTCTGAGATTAATGTAACACCACTGTTTTGTGCCGTACTCTTCTCATCTTGTCTCTTAGTAGCAAATGAATATCCATTTATGTTATAGCATGAAAATGCTCGTACCGCAGGGCTGGGCCTAAATGCCAACCATTTCAATGTCTCCGAAACGTCTTTGCCCAGGACAGCATTACCAAACCAATAGACAAATGTCCGAATATGTTCATTGAGCACACGTTGATCCGTCCAAGCAGGATAAGATGTTCTTATTGACTGTATGTGGTCTGTCACATAGGGCGCAACTTCTTCAGAATTGCGTAGAATGTAGAGATGCGCCTTCATTAATTCAACATTCGACGGCAAAAAAATTTTTCCTCCCCTTCTGCCCATACCTGTAATCCTCCCATCGTACCGATTCTTAGATATTCCAATGGATGCGGTCCCGGCCAAGTACTCAGTGCAAAACTCAATTACCTCCTCAGCTATGTAACCTTCAACAATACTAGCATTAGGACGACAACGATTCTTCACATACCCCTTATATACTTTCATATATCGCTCGAATGGGTACATCCATCGCAAATGAACAGGCCCGCAGATTTTTATCTCTCTGACCAAATGAATCACCAAATGCACCATAATATCAAAGAAGGCGGGTGGAAAATACATTTCTAATTGACAGAGGACAACAATTATTTCATCTTGTAGCTGATCAAGTCTTTCGCGCGCGATAACCTTGCTACATATAGCATTGAAGAAGAAACAAAGTCTTGTTATACTGGACTTAACATGCTTGGGCAATATCGATCGAATAGCTACAGGCAACAATTGCTGCATTAAGGCATGGCAATCATGAGACTTCAAACCAACCAGTTTTAAATCTTTCAAGGAAACAAGTCTGCTTACATTTGAAGAATATCCAGATGGAACTTTGATGCTACGCAAACTTGAACACAGTTGTTTTTTCTCCTTTCTGGACAAAGTGTGACAGGCAGGGGGTAGATATGTGCGTTGTCCTCGAGCTACCGGTGCTAAATTTGCTCTTATGTTCATATCAACCATATCAAGTCTCGCGTTATAACCATCCTTAGTTTTACCAGGGATGTTCAAGAGCGTACCTAAGAGGCTTTTGCAAATATTTTTCTCAATATGCATAACATCGAGACAATGTCTGACATCCAAGTTCTCCCAGTATGGAAGTTCAAAAAATATGGATTTTTTCTTCCAACAACCTGTATCATTGTTGCTGGACTCCGAAGTTTTACCAAACTCAACATTAATGTCCGTCACACGAGCTTTCACCTCTGGCCCGCTCAAGGGTTCTGGAGCTTTTCTGAACTCTTGGAATCCATTGAATGCTCTTTTCATACGGCGATACGGATGAGTCTCGGGAAGAAATCTGCGATGCCCAAGGTATACTGTCTTCCTCCCATGTGCAAGCTGACAAAAATCTGTACTCTCCTCACATATTGGACATGCTTTATGCCCTTTAACAGAGTACCCAGACAAGTTTCCATAAGCAGGAAAATCATTAATGGTACAGAACAACATGGCACGTAATGTGAACATTTCTTCACGGTAGGCATCAAACACAGGTGCGCCTTCATCCCATAACTTTTTCAAGTCTTCAATAAGAGGAGCAAGATACACATCGATGTCATTTCCTGGTTGCCGTGGGCCTGAAATCATTAGAGACATAAGTATGTACTTGCGCTTCATACACAAGTAAGGCGGCAAATTGTAAATAACCAACATCACCGGCCATGAGCTATGTGTGCTACTCAGACTGCCAAACGGGTTCATTCCATCAGTACACAGACCAAGCCTCAAATTTCTTGCTTCTCCCCCGAAAGAAGGATACATTGAATCAATCTTTTTCCACTGATCTGAGTCTGATGTATGCATTATCACCTTGTCATCATCACTGGGAATACACCGATCTGAATGCCATGTCAATAGTTGTGCATCTTTTTCATTAGCGAACAACCGTTTAAATCTCGGTATTATAGGAAGATACCACAGAACCTTAGCCGGCGACCCCTTCTTTTGCGCATCAGAACTGTCTTCAACAGCATCACACAGCTGCTTGTTTTTGTATCGGGGAGTGTTACACTTAGGACACCGCAATAAATCCTTATACTCATTCCTGTAGAGGACGCAATCATTTGGGCAAGCGTGGATCTTCTTATACTCCATACCCATTGGACACAACATTTTTTTCGCCTCGTAAATTCGATCTGGAAGTTCATTATCTTCTGGGAGCATATCTTTCAATACCCTCAATAAGGCTGTAAAACTAGTATCTGACCACCCATTTGCCGCTTTCAAACTAAACAACTTCAAAACACTAGACAATCGTGTATATTTACTGCAACCCTTGTATAGAGGCTTCTCATTTCACCCAAAATCGAAGCAAGAACTTCCGGTTTATCAGCAAAATCTCGGCGACATCCTCAATCATGGCATCTAATCGATCTCTAGTAATCGCATCATCTCCTTTTGCATGAGATTTTCTTTGCTCAGGTAAACCATCAATACTTTCACCATGCCAAATCCACAGTTTATAAGAAGGATCAAACCCGTGCCGATATAAATGGAATCTTATTGTATCTGAGTTATCAAACCGCGCCCCATTTTTACAAGATTTGCACGGACAATGAACGTACTTTGTATTCTTATAAGCGAATTGAATGAAATTCTCAACTTCTCTCGCATAAGAATCGGAGGTCCGATCACCACAGAACAAGATATTTCGATCCATGTGTAACTAAGACCTTGAAATAATTAAAAATACCAAATAATAATTCAACAAACAATGTACAAAGTATCAAGTTGCATGCTTGTCTTAGCACATGTCATAATACTTATGTTAGTCATATATGTGCAAAACTACTATAATACCTCAATGAAAAAAATAATGCAATGACAACACATGCGCAATAGACATAATCGAATGAAGAAGAAACTCTAAGTTTTTCATTCATGCATTTCGTCAAACACATAAAATGCATAAAAAAATAATACACACTCTAAGTAGTGCTAATTATATGAACATCATCCATTAAAAATCAAACACTATAAATCAAATTACATCACCGAAAACTACATAGTATAACTAAATAGGGTTCCACACACTACTAAGGTTCGCCACATACATGGAATATATGCAACTTTAATTTTCAGCCATGCAGCTACCATAAATAAAAATAAATGCTATAGGATGACATATCTAAAGTACAAGCATAAGCAATTACTGGAAAATTTTACAAGTTCCTAACCTTTAGGTGGTAAATTTTAGCTCCAAATGACGATTCCTTAGGTTCAAAGTGCAAAACCGTAGTAGAAATTTGGAGACAGACACTCTCGGGCGCGATATGGGAATACACGGTGTTATTTAGGTTTTAATATATATATATATACGGTAATACTACGGCGGTTTAAAAATTAACCGCCGTGGAAAGGGAACTTTCCACGGCGGTTGGAGGGAAACCGCCGTGGAAAATGGACTTTCCACGGCGGGTTGAAGGTAACCGCCGTGGAAAGTCCATACTTTCCACGGCGGTTACCTTACAACCGCCGTGGGAAGTCATTTTCCACGGCGGTTTCCCTCCAACCGCCGTGGAAAGTTCCCTTTCCACGGCGGTTTGTCCAAACCGCCGTAGAAAGTCCGTTTCTACGGCGGTTCAACCTTGAACCGCCGTAGAAAGTCCGGTTCTACGGCGGTTCATTTTTAGACCGCCGTAGAAAGTCCGCATTCCTTTTATTACTGCGGTTTTCTATTTTCCGCCGTTAATTCGCAGCCGTTAAAGCTCCGTTTTGTAGTAGTGATTCTATCCAATCCCATGACAATTGGTATGTGAAACATATATAATATAACTTTTAAAATAACTCTATGTACAACTCATGTGTACACTCCCCTCAAGTTGGTGTAAAGATGCCTTTCATCCCTAACTGTGGAACACGATTCTGAGAATTTCAATGGCAGCCATGTTGTTGCAATATAAGTTCATTTAATTTCTGAGCTTGGATTGAATCCAATTTCTGATAACAACCTTTTAATCAAGAGGAATTGGCACAAACCTTTTGTTTCCTTGAAATTCAGCCTCAACACTTTACAATGCAACCACATTTTGCTTTTTTGCTTCTCTAAATAACCAAGTTACTTAGATCAATTTGCTTCTCTAGGTACAATGTAAAGTAATAGAGTTTGACTTATATCAAAGACCTTGCCAGCCCAATTTGCATCTGTATCGATCAGGTCTGGCCCAAGTGTAAGAGTAAGTTGGGTGATGACCTAAGACTCAAAGTTAAAAGGCCCAAAATTATTATAGTATACTATTATGTAGTTGTAGGTGTAGTTTATAAAATGTTTAGTTTTAGGCCCAAGTAATTTTAGTTTATAAAAATGTTAGTTTTAGGCCCAAATTAATTTTTATATGCAAGGTATTAATGTAAAAGCGTGCCCATTTTTTTCTTCGGATGAGAGCTTATAGTATTTTTTTTGTATGAAATTTACTGCACTTTTGTTTTTTTGACCAAATCTTGACTGTACTTTTCTTTCTTTGAAGCGGTTTGGTGCACTTTTCTTTTTGTTTTGCGGCCCAAAACGTCATTCTCTTTTGACTTCTTTTCATTTTCTCCATGACTTTGCCTGTACCCGTTAGAGCTTAGAAGTGAGAACAAGGGTTTTGTATTATGCCATTAAAATTTAAATTTTCTTTATTTAAGTCCAAAAAGCTATTGAAATCAGACCTCTAATATTGAACTTTTGTTACTGAACCGAAAAAAAAGGCTTTATTTATTTATTTATTTATTTTATAGGTATGCCCCGAATTCTGATTCTTTATTTTATAAAAATGAATTTATGAAGGCTTTTTGGCTTGGGTTAAAGAAAAGGGCCAGCTGCCAGGGTTTGCCGTGTGCGTCGGCATTGTCGACGTTGGTTTTTGTCTTTTGTACTTTGATTTTAGTTTAGGTTAATAGATGTGTTTGTCTTTTTGTATTTGTGATATCTTTTTAATGAAGTTCAGGTTTTTTTAATGATTAAACACAAGAAAGACTAAATAGATTGGCAATTTTGTGCATTGCAAGTGATATTTTAAAAAAACCTTTAAACAAATATTATTATAGATTATTTTACATCTAGAAAATCTCAAAAAACTTGATACAGTTATTTTTTTACCTCATTATTATTTTGTTTGGGCCTTCGGCTGCTGATACTTTGGCAAAGGCAGCAAGTACTCAAAGGAATATCGAGAACATCTTAGGAAGAGAAACTCGCAAGAAAATATAAGAAATTGTTAGATTAGATAGACGAGCAATACCAACCATTTGGTTGCTTAGGTAGTCTTAAGTCTATAAATTTTATTATCTAACATGTGCACTTTGCACATTCCCATAAACTGAGGCCCCAAACATTTAGGAAACAACCCATTAAGGGGATATAAGGCTTGGTCACCCTATTAGAAATAACATATAGGTTAAATGTCTTGTTTTAATTAATAGATTGTGTTATTACGGCCTATAAATATGTATGGTGATTTTGGTGTGTTTTGATAATTTTTATAACACAGTAATTTGTGAGTTCAATATTTTATCAATCAACTTTGGGGTTTTGATTTCAGATTTTTTTGCCCTTCAAAATAACCTCTTCTATAATAATATTTCCTAAAATAACACATGTAAATCATATTTTCTAAATACTACTTTCTATGCCACATCAAACTTTAAATGGTAATATAAAAAGTAAATATGTTCCACGATTCCACTCCTTCTTTTTCCTTTTTTTCTTTTTGTCAATTCGTCTCATCTTTAAATTGGTTATCCATAGAGGGTTTCAAAGGTGGGGATGATTTTCCTTCATCGATCCTGAAATCATTCATTGTTCAAAAATCTTTACAATTGATTATCTAAGGTAAGAAAAGAAAACCTCCATTTTCTCCATTATTCATTCTACGTAGTTACTACAAACTTATGCTTAGATTCTTGCAGTAAATTTATCTACTTACAATTATGCATGTCAATTGAATTTTTCCTTTATAATTTACAAAGAACGAAAAATCAGTGCATCACAAGTCCATTAGTTTAAATTACTTATAAGGTATAGATTTTGTCAATGTAGTACTCATATCCAATGAATATTCTATGTTTTCTTATTAAAGAAATAAAAATAAAAAGAAGGAAATAATGTTATAGTAATACCTGCATGACGATCTCACATAATACAAAGACCTCTTATTTTGAGCCAAAAATACCCTAATGCATGATATAAACCATTGCAACTATCATTGTTCTCACTTTCCAAAATTGCAAAGACAAGTGGAAATAGCGAATTATTAATATCAACTGAAACAAGAATGAGCCATGTCCTTTAATAATTTCCATACAATAATGTTTCATCAGTACTTATGACTAGACGACAATAATTAAAACCCTCTATTGCAGCACCAAAAGCCCAAAACACACAATTAAATAGTTCTTGCGATGGATTTCCATATGCAGTCTCCTTGTCCAAATGTACAATTGTTCAAGGATTTTTGCATGAGAACATCTATAAATTTAGGCAACATATTGTATGATACAAGTCAATCACCAAAATTTCTATAATCGCCTTTTGCTTTGAAACCCATGCTTTCTTTTTAGATATGTTATAATTGAACTTGTCTATCATTTCAGTTCAAATTTCTATTAAAGTAATTGACATATGAGTCTTCACCAATGCTTTGATTTCATCGGCAACAAATCCATAAATCAATTGAACATGATCTTGATTTATGATAGGATTGATGCAAGTATGAGGACTATCATAGTTTCTAATTTCAACAAATGAGAAATCTTTCACAACAAAAGCTTGTTATCTCCATGGACACTGAGGTGCTTGTTTACACTTAAGGATGTAGAGTTGAGGAGTGGATTAAGCAACTTCAAACTCTTGGTGCACCTTTATTGAAAATGTTCTAGTAGTAAACTTTCTGATGCACTTGATAACGATGAATTATATGTTGGCCAAAGGTCTACAACTGAAAAACATTTTCAAAATGCAGCAAACACATGGATACAAAATGATTCTGTTTAATCGAGCAGTTGGGACATTCAGCGTGAAAATAGGTCGATCACCAACAAATAACAAAAAAGTGATCATGTTCAAATACTGAAACTAAATAAGTATTATTGTTTGTGCCAAAAATGGAATATTCGTGGAATTTCTTGTTCACATGTATTGGTAGCATGTCAACATTGTAGCTTGGATTACAAACCTTTAATTCAAGATTGGTATTCTTTTTCTACTTATGGGAGGACTAAGGCTCCCTTTTTTTACTCCATCCCTAATAAGGCTTATTGGCCTCCTGAAGGAGAAAATACATACACTTGTTCCTTGAAATTCAATGAAAAGAACTTCCAAAGGGCGCCCCAGGTGAATACGGTTGAATAGGAAGATGAAAAGAACTATGAGAATGTCAAACTGGAGGAAGTTGTAGCATATGCAATCAAAAAGGACACAACAAACACAAATGCCCTGAAAAAAGGGGACTAGTTTAATAAAGTACATAATTTTTGAAATTTGTTAACATTCTTTATTTAATGTTAATATGCTCTTTTCACCCTTTACTCCCTCTTATGATAATCCCATAATTTAGAAATATTATTAATAATTTAGTTTTGTGTAACAAAATTACTATTTATTTTAATTTAATGTTTCTTCCTTTTTTTGTTTTAGGAATATAGATACAAGATGAAGTGTTTGAAATAGACATGAAGAAAATGAGTTGTAGGATCTAGCTTACAGTCTTTAACTTGGTGGTATTACTATCACTCGAAAAAAAAAATTTAGTGGTATTGGCTTTATGAAATAATCAAGTAAGAAAAAATAGGTTATAATTTCATGTTATTTGATTGAAAAAATTTATTTACTATTACTATCACTCAAAAAAAGAGATGGCATTTAAAATTCAATACTTTATTATTAGATTGGATTTTAAGCAGTAAACATGTTCAATAATTTGTTATCTTTTTAGGTAAGTAAACTATTCAACTCAATGCCTTATTTTCTTGGGGAGAAAGAATAAATGAGTTATCTTTGTAATTATTTAAAGTTTCGTAGCACTTTTTGATCGACAATGTCATGAAGCCAAAGAGTTCGATTGAAATACTCTGAAACTTAGCACTTATGTTTTCAGGAAACAGTTTTGTTCTCATTCTCTAGTGGAATATATTCGAATTAGAATTACAAACCCCACTAGAAAGAAATATCCATTATTCATAGCACACAATTCAATGCACCATCCTGTGCAATCACCGTAAGAGAGACAATTGGGAACCTCCTTCCGTGAAAAAAATGTGATATGTCTTAACAATATCAGCAATGTATGTTTTGAGAAATAGAACATGAGTATAATGAAAGATACAGAAGAAAAGTGAAAACTACTACATGTATAGTTACAACAAACATGTAGGTAAATAAACATGTTTACCTACATGTTTGATTGGATTTTGAGCAATAAACATGTTCAATAATTTGTTTTCTTTTTAGGTAAAATAAACTATTCAACTTAATGGCTTCTTTTCTTTTGGGGTGGGGTGGGGGGTGGGGGGAGAATAAAAGAGTTATCTTTGCAATTAACTAAGAATTATCTTTACATGCATGTATAGTTACAACAAAAAGTTGTGCTAAAATTTGGCTAGATTATGGCCAAGTTTGGTGAAAATCCATTGCTGAGCTAGAATCATTTATGTGACATCAGTCAGATGTGGATCACATTAGTTCGAACCTTTCAATGGATTCGATAAATTTTCCACAATCCAACCATGATCTTCATGGATTTCTTGAGAGTATATTTACCCTCAACTTGTTCATGGGTATATCGTTGTGCTTTTCAACCATACGCAAGTAAATCACGAATTCCTCCAGTTCTGACATTATGGTTATCTTAAAATACATTCTTGGTCATTTGGTTTGAGTTGATCTAGAAAAGTTTGCATTTCTAGGATGGAATCCTAGGACAATAGCAAACATTCTCTTTGCTCCGCTGACATGCTCTTCCTTCTATTATGGAATTCGATGTTGAATTGGATTAATTAGAAGTGTTTTCAAATTAGAGACCATTTGGAGAAAGGTTGATATAAGAATTGGAGGAAAAGAGAAGAAAGAACAAAATGAAGGACCAACCAACTTTGGAAGGACCAAGAAGCATTATGCCTTCCGAGCACACAGCAGAGGTCCATGCACAATA
The DNA here is from genome assembly GCA_016801395.1 of Leptodermis oblonga. Lineage (NCBI taxonomy): Eukaryota > Viridiplantae > Streptophyta > Magnoliopsida > Gentianales > Rubiaceae > Leptodermis > Leptodermis oblonga. The sequence goes on along the minus strand of CM028754.1, from coordinate 10,577,990 downwards.
TATGGGATGCAACCAGCTGGGACTTTAGGAGACTATGTCTCTTCGACAAACGGGGCTTTCCTTACATTAGACTAGTTACGTCTGCGTAGACTTCTTGTATTCTGCATTCAAATTGTGCATACACATCATACACAGCCTTTGTTCAAGGCGCTATTTTATGAGGTTTAGACTCATTACGTTCCTACCTTTTTCTAGGTGTATTTTTTCACATTTAAATTAATAAGGTACCCAATTCTACCCGCCGCTTAATAGGATGTTCTTTAAAATAAATAAATAAATAAACATAAAATAAGCTTTAAATAAATTGTCTTTTAGCATAAAAAAAAATAGTTAATATTCATTTTATGCATTACTGCTATAAATATAAGAAAATCAATCAAATCAGAGTTTTTCAACTTTGAACTTCAGAAAATTTATGAATTCAAACAAAAATGTGCATTTTGATTTGGTTCACCAAACGCTCCTCTTCTTAATAAAGAGAATATATATTTTCTAGACTGATTGTATTCGAAGATGAAAAAAATTCTCCCAGCAGATCAATTAATCTTGGTGCCATATGATTTTTTTTAATTATTATTTTAAGTAGCAAACAATTAAGTGGCTGGCGAGATTGGAGTATAACTCTTATTAACGAAAAAGATAAAGTACACCCAGAGGAGGGGGGACACAATGAGCCTAGCTAACTCTCATGAAACAAAGTGGTGAACAAAGTTTTTTTGAAATGTATTCAATCCATGAATGCTGAGTACAAAGGATTTTAACATAAGTGACTCTAATATTGGCACACCCTATCTGTTTAGGAGGCAGTGTCCCCTAAACTCCTGAGGTGCATCCTAAAAAGTGTATGCTGTCCTCTGTTTAGTAGCACCCACTCTTTTTGCTAGCCAATCGGCTGGAGCGTTTGCCTTCATGTAGACGTGCTAAAAAAGGTACTGGTTATCTGCTGCAAAATGCACAATCTGCTTCAAGTAACCGACGATCCGCCACAGCCACAATAGCTGATTAAAACTTGGTAACCTGACTCAATTTAGACCTATGTGAACCCCTTGATGCTGCAAACAACACTACCTGAACGAGGCCTTGGATCTCTGCCTCCATATTAGTAGCTACGGCTATGTGCCATCCTTCCGCACATATTAAACCCCCGGCAGTATCTCGAAATACAAATCCACAACCCGAATTCCCTGGGCTTCCCATAGAGCGAGGAACCAACTCCGTTGCACTTTCAACGCACCGGAGGGAGCCAACGCACCATGCATCCTCCATGTCCTTCCGATCCGCGGCTAAAGACTTGACCGGAAACCAGACTGGATCAGAATCCTATCTAAGACCAATCGAAAATAATGAGGACTTGCCACAGCCAAATGGCCCATAAGAAGCATGACCGCATCAGTAATATGCTGCGCCCGTGGCTTAATGTTTTCGAAGAACAACTTGTTTCGTGCCTTCCACAGATAAGAGCAGGTAAGGAACGAAGTACCTCAAATAATGCCCACTTGTTTACCAATATTGGATGCCCCAAGCTTGCAATATATTCCTCCATTCCTCCGTCGCTCCGCCTTGGCAAGTGAACATTAATTTCAAAAATAATGTTGAATCGTATCAACAACTTGACAAGAGGGGCAACAAAAAAGGGTTATATAACCCCATTGCTGTTAAGGTTTCTGAGAAAGGGAACCGTCAATATTAGAATTAACTGCGTTCCCGCCGATAGAATTTTCCCTTGCCGCTTCTGAACCACTCGGTCTTCCAGAATTGTGAATGGCTATGTTTCAGCCTCCCCAAATAAATCGGGCATCCCAGATAAATGAAAGGAAAGTTGTCCCTATTAATACAAGAAATAGTATAAGTGCTTGAGCCGCACGGCCTGAAAACCGAGATGATGGAATGAAAAGCTCTTGGATTCATTAATTTTTTGACCACTAGCGTGCTCATACAATGCTAGGAACTTAAATAGCTCCTTGACCGACCGCCGATCTCCTCTTGCAAAAACTAATAAATCATTTGCAAAGCTCATGTGGGTGATTTGGTTGTTCCCTCTCCTGATACAGTAAGAAGATATTCCTTCCCGGCAAAAGAAATTCACAAATCCCCCAGTCAAAGCTTCCGTGACCAAAATAAACAAAATGGAGATAGGGGGCACCCTGTTTTATTCCCTGCGAAGTTTGAAAGACCCCGCAAGTGAGCTATTTATCAACACCGAAAACCAGGCCCTCCTTAAATTGTTCAAGATCAACAGGACACATGTGACACTGAAATCCCATTCAGAGTAATAAAAACCCAAAAATAGCCAATAAATCATGTCGAACACCTTCATTGTGTCAAATTTAAATGACATCCCCACCTCCGAAACCTTCCGATTGAGATTCCGCAATGTCTGTTGCAGAAGCAAACCAGGATTAGATATTTCCAGCCCCTTCATGAACGCCGACTGATCTGGGGAGATTATCGATGGCGTTGGGAAAATTAAATCAACCTTAATTAGGAAATTCTAGTTTGTTTCCAATTTGGGAAACTAATTTTGATAAGGATTCGGGTAACTGTGGGTCTATATAAAGGACCTATGGGTATTGTTTCATTTGAGTTGAGAGTTTGAAATGTCAGAATATTTCGGCTCTCTGTCTTCGAGGGATTTTGAGAGATTTTATGCTCTTTGTCTTCGGGGTTGTGAGATGTTGGGTTATTGATGTACTAGATGTATAGGCAAAGACTTTTGGTTTGCCACGCCTTTGATTGGTTTAGTGTTTTTGTGGATGGAGGTTTTTTAAATATCAAACCACGTTAATTAAATTGTGTTGTATCATTGTTCGTTTTGATTATTCCGCTGCCCGTTAATCTCTTTGGGTGATAGGATTATTTTATATCGTACAAATGGCATATGCAGCTGCAACCTTCTGCACCAATAATTTTTTGAACACCTTGTTTGCCATTGTGCAACTGCTAATAGGAATTTTTTTAAATTTTTTGGATAATCAAAGGCTAATAGGACTAATGCTATTGGTTTAACGCTTTAAAGGATATGTTGTCTCATCCACAACTTTTTGTTTCATTTTTTTCTTTTAGAAATTTGGGAATGTAACGTTAAGATTATAGTCAATTTGTTTACTTTTTATATAAAAAAGGAAAAAAAAATTAATGAAAGGCGTAAGAAAAATTATATAATTAAAGGGGCATAACATTGTGGGGGTATTGAAATACTTTTTACAATTTTAAAATTATAAAAATATTATTTTATCCTTCTTACTAAACCATTAAAGACTAAGCTTTCAAGGCTCTAATCCTAATCGATTTCAAATTTTTCTATCGCTAATTTTTTTTAGGTTTTAGTTCAGCCTTTGAACTCACGATTATTAATGTTATCCATCTACAAGAGTAGAATAAATATTATAATTACAAATGTATATTAATGCTATTCTTACCTAGCATTGGAAGAGGAAAAAAGGAATTGAAAGAAATGAATTCAAAAAGAATAGTCATTATTATATAGTCAATATATTATTTCAATTCATCATTTAAACCATAATACTAACATTGTTCCTTCCATATGAATCAAAACAATAACAAAATTCTTTATAGTACAATTCTCACAACCATTGTATTAGTATATACAAGCAAGGCAAGTGGTAAATAAATCCTCTTGACTATAAGCTGCTAGGTTTTACCTCTTGAGATCAGGAATACAATGTGTAAATACATGTAAGGGGTCTACTGCAAGGGGTGAGGTGGGAGTTGGATTGCTGTTAGGATCCCTGTGGAACCCACCCCCACCCCGCACCCCCCGAACCGATAATTAATAAAACTTTTGGTAGATGAACTAAATTGTAAATACACAAAGTACAAAACCTATCGCCACACATCAGATATATTTCTAGCAAACCTCAACTTTGGTCATTGCTACTTCATCATCATGTTATATATATATATATATATATAACTCCAAGGTGAGCTTGAAGTGAAAACACAACAATTATTTGCTCAGAAATTAAGACAAACCTCGAGGATTTCCTTACACCAAAGAGGATTTCCTGCTGTTTCACGCATCTTCGCTACAATGATTCATATTCAATTTCATATGTTTATGAGAGAAGTGTTCAAGTACTAATTAGTAATGTATAATAAAAATCCAAAACTACGAATAGATACTCTTGTCACTGAAATACTAATTAGTAATGTATAATCAAGGTGATACCCATAGGTTGGGGGAATTCAGTTCACCATCTCCTACAAACAAGACAAACAATACTATAGAAGAAAACAAAAGGAAAGTTTGACACCCCAGCCTCGACCTCCCTGTTTCACGCAAGAGTTGCGACCGAGATGTCTGCCTGAGTCACACCAGGACTCATTCATGATACAAATAGTACTAATATTTATACATTAAATTGAAATATAATATCTTTTTATTCCCTAATACAAAATGTACAAGTGTAGTTATATACTATTACAATATTCTCGCCTTACTTATATACTTCTGACACTCTTTCATATGATATCGCCCTTAATTCCTGTAGCATGAAAAACTTCTAAGGGGTGAGCTTCCATAAGTTCCGTGAGGTCACACTATTAAAAAAATTACTAAGTATAATTATCGACACATACAAATAATTCCTAAGCACACAAGAGAAAACACGTAAGGGATAGAAAGAGCATAATCAGCAAGCTATAACGAGGATATATATGACCCTTCGGTAAGCATTACCGATTATACTTTATACGTGAGTTGGAATTCTTTGGGCGGCGGACACAATACATGGTGTGTCGCCTAGTTGACTACGCCAATGAACTAGTGCACATACAGGGGTGCATGGGGCAGGGTGGCATACCTCGAGATAATACCGAACAGGATCTCTTCAATCATTGAATCAAGCACTCAAGCCCTACGCCGATATGCTAGATCCGAACAACTAAACAGGCTTTGGGGACGCCAAATATGACTTGCAAGCAAAAAGAAACAGGAAACAGGCAAGTAGCAAATAACATGGTGCATGTACATGGGTGCACGAGATACTAACATTTCATGCTTAACACTTGAATCAGGAGTACTTCACAGTTTACATTTACATGGAAACATTGAATAGGTATTTCACTTATACATGTAACTGACTATTTGAAAACATTTACGTACATATGACACATATACAAATATTTCACTTTTCACAATAACATGTCATAATCATAAGCATAGTTTGTAACGCATGCATATAATTAGCACTACTACAAAATGGACTTTCTACGGCGGAAAGACCAAAACCGCCATTAAAAAGAAAGTACGGACTTTCTACGGCGGTTCTATATAAAACCCCTGTAGAAAGGGACTTTCTACGGCGGTTGAAAGTCCTTTTCTACGGCGGTTTTATAAAGAACCTTTCTAAGGCGGTTTTATTTCTAACCGCCGTAGAAAGTCCCTTTCCAAACAGTTGTATTTCTAACCGCCGTATAATTAATAAATATGATGAATTTTACTATAAAAATTGATAAATAGTAAAATACATATTTATTATTAAATTTAAAAAAATTTCGGGGTTAATTTACAAAAAAAGAAAAACTAGAAATTAATAGGAATAGAGGAACGGGCGGGAATTCACAATTACGGACTTTCTACGGCGGATTTATTAAAACCGCCATAGAAATGGACTTTCTACGGCGGTTGTAATTAAAACCACCATAGAAAATAACTTTCTATGGCGGTTTTTATTAAAACCGCCGTAGAAATGCTACGGCGGTTTTTATTAAAACCGCCATAGAAACTTGATTTTGTTTGAATTTTAAGGGTTTCCCTTTGTTTCCATCTCCAGCCAGCCGCGACTTCCCCCTGTTTTCATCTCCAGCAAACCGAAGCGTTCTCTCGTTGCCGACCCCATCCTCTCTCCGTCGGTTTTTTCTCTTGTCTTCCCTCGAAGCCGTTCTTCCGGCGGCGTTGATAACAAGATCCGCCGTCACCCAACTCCGGAGATGGTTTCTTAATCGGCCATCACCCACCACTTGGAGTTAATCCCCCATCATAATTTCACCACAATCGGTCCTTGTTGTGGGCTTCAAATCATAAAAAAGGTAATATCGAATAGTTTCAACTTTATTTAAGCTTTACTAATTTTATTGTTACTTGATTATTGTGATTGACCTAGGATTAAATTCAGGTTTGATTAGTGTTATATCGGTGATTATTGTATTGTTCTTGCTGTTAATGATTAAATTAATTAGAATTTGATGGATGGACGCAAAAATTTTGTGAAGTTTGGTGGTTGTTCGGTTTATTAGCATGGAAGTTTTTGATATATATATTTTGAATAAAGTTGAAATATATATATATATATATATCAAAACCTTTCTAAGGCTGTTCTTGCTGTTTTTGATATATATTTTTTGAATGTAGAGAAAAAAATGAAATATTAAATTTTTTTTTTACAAATTTGGTACTTTCTACGGCGGTTTTGAAGATAACAAAACCGCCAGAGAAAGCCAACTTTCTACGGCGGTTCCTAAGTGAACCGCCGTAGAAAGTTCGGACTTTCTACGACGGTTTTGAAAAAACCGCCGTAGAAAGTCCGTAAACTTTCTACGGCTGCCGGATAGATAGCGGTTCAAAAATGCCGAAAACCGCTGTTAAAAGCCCTAAAAAACCGCCATTAAAAGTCATTTTTGTAGTAGTGTAGATCTAAACTTAACATTAATCATAAAGCATGCTAATTCATTTTGTTACCCTTTAAAATATTTAACCCCTTTAGTGAGAACACTCAACTCGTATCGCTAATACTTTGTAAGCAAATATGCATTACATAAATATCATAGTTTAGACTTTATCCGCAAATCTAAATAAATCTTTAGATTCTATGTTTCTAAATCCTAGTTGCATTTTTTTTTTTTTGGGTAACAGTCGATTAAGTGGCTGGGGGGGGAGGGGGGAGGGGGCATAGAAACCCTTTATTAGAAATGTAAAAAGTAGAGGGGGACGTAATGAACCTTACCTCTGAAGAATACAAAATGCAAAATGGTAATAGGAAGAAAAAACACTAATACAATATACTCAAAAACCTATCGTATGTAAGGAACGCTACGCGCATCTAGAGCCACCAAGCCCTTGATGTCGTGAGGTAAAGAGCCGTGCATGAAAAACTGTGTGAGATGCAAACCGTTTGCCATGGTAGCCAAAGCATCTGCCACCGCATTGGCTTCCCTAAAAATATGAGTAAACGTTGCATGACCCAGAAAGCTCCTCTGCCGCTGGATCCCCTTCATTGTCTATGCTGATCTCCACAGCATTGACCGCCTCTCAATGTGCCCAATTAGAACCTGCGAATCACTCTCCACCTGCACCGCGTGGATCCCATTCTCAATACAAACTGAAAGCCCAAAAAGCAGTGCCAGAGCCTCTGCCTGGTAGCTTGTCTGGTGCCCCAAGTATACAGTGACCCCGCAAACTATTCTGCCCGTCGAATCCCTGACTGCAAAACCTGCCCCAGCTGGCCCTGGGTTGCCCCTCGATGACCAATCCACGAGAAGGGATGCTTCCATGCCACATAGCAGGGTTGTTTCCTCTTCCTATACCCCCATCTTTGAATGATTCCATCTTGTATAAGAAACTGTGCCCGTGCAAAGAAAGGCGGAATAACAGCCACCTAAAAGCAAATAGAGAATCCTCTGACCTGCGAGTCACCCCCTCATATCGACCCATACTATAACATTTCCATAGCTCTCAACAAACTATAGAAGGTAATAGTGCACATAGATCCCTAGGAATGTCCAAATCTGTAGCCCAGAAGAAATCTAAAACGTCCCACAGTGATGCTAAAGCGGGCAACCGAATATGGAGTAGGCTACCAGTCCCTTCTAAATCCTAGTTGCATATTTAAATAAAAGGATTTAATTAACTTAAAAGAATTATGAAAGGTTTTCAGTTAATTTTACAAAAATCCATATTTTCATAAAAAGAGCAGTTTTACCCTAAAAAAGATCCGCAAAAACTGATCAAGTTTTATTTCTAACCTGAATAGCGATTTTACTCGCTCTAAAATTATTTAGAAAATCAGGGATCAGCTTTACCAGCTCTGAGATCGATTTTACCCTATCGTGCCCGGAAAATGTTTTCTTCAACATTTAGCTTCGGGTTTCAAACATAAGTGTTTCAAAACTCATTTTTCTTTGGTTTCTTTTGCTCAAAAGCATTCCTATAACATCCATTTAACATTCCTAACATTCCATAACACCTAAACAACACTCAAACTTAAAGATATAAATCCAAAATCATAAGAAAACAAAAACTTCATTATTTTTCCATTTTCATGCATCTTTCTCCAAATCCTAACATAATAAGTAAGTAGGATTCGTTACCTTTACGTTCTTGAGGTTCCCTAGCATGAAATCCACGTTGTGGAATCCAAATTCCAGCTCCAAAGGCATTCCTTTCATAGCTTCTCTTCTTCTTTCTCCTTTCTCTCCCTTTCTTCCTTTTTTTGATTTTGATTATGTTGATTCTATGAGTTGTGAGGATGAAAGGGAGCCTACTTATACTCCTAGACAGCCTAATAATCCATAACCTAGGAGGCTAGACCCCTAGGTCATAGCTCTCCTTGAGAATTATATTTTTTTCAACTTTAGTACCCAATTGGTTTTACCCACTCAAGACTGGGTAAAACCGGTCTTATTATTTTTGTCAGCTAGTCCGATCGGTATTACCTACTCAAGACTAGGTAAAACTTGTCTTATTATTTTTGTCAGCTAGTCCAATCGATATTACCTACTCAAGACTGGGCAAAACTGGTCTTTGATATATTTTGTCAGTTTCCTAGAATTAGTTTTACTCGCTCAAGACTGGGTAAAACCGCTATTTTAGGCGGTCAGATTTTTTTTTCTACTGCTGGATCGGTTTTACCCACTCTTAGACTGGGTAAATCTCTCATTTAGGCAGTCGGATCGATTTTACCCACTCCAAAACTAGGTAAAACCGCTCCTGCCCCCTTTTTTTCTCCTATTTTTCATTTATTGTCTAACTTTTTTTATTTTCATTCCATTAGTCCCAAAATTAAACTAAACTATCTACTTTAATATATCCTTAAACATAATCCTACACTTAAATTAACACCTTAACTCTAAATTAAATATCACAATTCCAAAATTAAAATCCAAAACATTAAGATCTAAACCATAAGTTCTTATAATAAAATTACTTAACAAAATTTACTAAACTTTATAATTATACCTAATTGAGTTTAAAATCTAACGGTATGACAAGATATAAAGTACCATTAAGCAAAGAAATTTAACACAAAACAACAATTAAGGGAAAATGATATTGGATGGATGGAACATAAACTAAATCCTTAACCAGCACCACTGAAGCTTGGTCCAACCCCATCTCGGTTGAAATAATTAGGATAGTAACCACCATTGCTAGCTGAAGAACCATCGCCACTGTTGAGAGATAGCAGGTTAGGGTCATAGGCCCAGCCTAAACCATTAGAATTATCAGAATGAGCTTGCTCAAAATTATTGCCATTATACCCATTATGTCTGTGGTGAGATTATGACGCTAATTATAGCCATAAGTCATTGGTTATTGGTAAGGTGTAATCGCCAGAGAGCCATTAGAATTATCGAAACAAGGTTGCTCAAAATTGTTCCCCATCATACCCGTCATGTCCGTAGTGAGATTCTGACACTGATTATAGCTATAAGTCATTGGTTGTTTAAAAGGGGTAATCTACATAGAAGAAGAACCAAAACCACACCATAAGTCATTGGTTGTTCGAAAGGGATAATCGCCATAGAAGAAGAACCTAAACCACCGCCATAAGTCATTGGTTGTTTGAAAGGGATAGTCCCCATAGAAGAAGAACCTAAACCACCGACATATGCCATTGGTTGTTCGAAAGGGATAATTGCCATAGAAGAGGGACCTAAACCACCTTCATTGAGATCACCTTTATTAGTACTTTCAAGAAGCATCAGTACACCTAGATGTTGGGGTGGATTTTCATATACATTGAGATAAGCCATCCTTATGGTAATTTCATTCATCTTATGCTGGATCATGTGACACCCCCAGATTTGACCTCCCCATTTCACGCGGGAGTCATGACCGAATTGCCTGCCTGGTTCACATCAGAACTCAGGATACAAAGAGCACAAATATTTAAACACTAAATTGGAATAAGATACTTTTATTTCACTAATAAAATGTACAAGTGAATTTCTATAACTATTACAATATTCTCTCGCCTTAATTACCTAGTGTGAGACTTCATCCTATAATCCTGACGCTTTTCATAATGTCCCTGTTACATGCAAAATGTCTAAGGGGTGAGCTTCCATAAGTTTAGTGAGGTCGCACTATTAAAACATTACCAAGTAAATAATTACCAGCACATAAAACATAATTCCTAAGCACACAAGGGGGGACACATAAGGGATAGAAAGAGTATAACTGGCAAGTTGTACCAAAGTATCTATGTGACCCTTCGGAAACATTACTATACTTTACCTAAAATTGGACATTGTACAATATAAAACTAGTATACTGTACAATTTGGACCGCTTCCCATGCTGACAATCCAAATAATAAATAGTAAACAGTGTGGTATACCTCGATAATACATAAACGAACCCTCCAGTCATTTTTTAGTCGGGCACTCTAGCCCAATACCAACATGAAATTCCCAAATTACAATAGCAACCTAAGATGAACCTAAGAGGGGGAAGGGGTGAATTATGTTCTTGGCCCCTTTAAAAATATTTCTTCTACAAAGAAGATGAACTTTGAAAAACCTTTTTCAAAGATAAGTTTTAAAACCAATTTAAAACTAGATTTCTAAGTGTGGTGTGTGATTGAGCATTTGCAAAGCATGAAAGCAAATAAACAAGTAGGACAAGAACACACTAAATTTTTAGTGGTTTTTTATTCCCCTTGAATCCTACTCCACTCCCCAAGTTCTAAATTTTGAGATTTCTAATCTACTAGGAAACATTTAAAAGAGTATTTTAATCCCTTACTCTTGCTCAAGATTAATCTCTTAATTTTAAGATTTTCCTATTGCATAATCTAACTCTAGACTAGGACTTCCTTGCTTAATCTAGCTCTAGATTAAGACTCCTTTGCCTAAGGCTAGCAATTGGATCTTTCGCTCTATCCTTCCTCAAGGATTTGAGGTCTTACTTAAGACTCCTCTTGCCTACACCAAAGGACTTTTTCCCAATCAACCTCTTGATCGAGACTTTCTCCCCTTTGCCTAATATAGCTCTAGACTTAGGACTTTTACAATTGCCTCAACCAACCTCTTGGTTAGGACTTTTACAAATGCCTAACTTAGCTCTAAGATAAGACCTCTACCCTTTGCCTCATCCAAACTCTTGGATAGGACTTTAATCCCAATGCCTTAACTTACCTCAAATTGGGACTTGTACAATTGCCCAAACTCAACCTCTTGAGTTGGGTCTCTCAATCTTTTCTTGCTCCCCCTTTCTTCTTGCCTAACTCTTTACACAAGAGCTTAGTACTTTGCCTAATACAAGTTACCTACACTCAAACTCTTGAGTTAGGATTTTTCTAGATGTGTTTACAAAGAATGAAAGCTCCATAATGGAGTTTACAAATGACACAACACATTGGGCACAAAGGCCTCTTTCTAATCCTACCTTAAAAGCTAATTTGACAATTGAATGTATGAAATAAAGCTTAAGAATGTTTCTTAACAGTAGGAGACTTGAAAGCGATGATCAACCATCTTTTTGCATCTTGGGGGTACTTATAGGAATATCTAAATGGCTTGCAATGGCTCTTAACGGCTAGTTAAAAGTTGTCAGAAAAAAGCCTTGTCCGAGTCGCAAAGAAAATCGCAGCTCTCACAAACTTGACATTTTTGTTTCTAACGGCTAGTTCGTGCGATTTGATGTCCGAGTCGGATGACAAATAGCATGTTTAGCTTCAACTTCGAAGGCCTGTCGACATCTGCGTTTGACGCTTCAATTTAGCTTTGAGATTTGGAATAAATTCCAACCCGAGAGCTCGAAGGTGCTGTGGGCTTGTCGATGTGGGCGAACTTGGAACTTTCTGGGCAACTTTGATCTTGAAGACCTGTCGAGACTCGACTTTGAAGCTGTTCTTGAATTTCATAACTTCGTGCGAGTTTCTGTCCGAGTTGTACGATTACCTGGATGAAGTTCAGTCCCAGAACTGAAAATTTTCTTTAGGAACTCTTATCCGATTATCCATCTAACTCGTACGCTAACTCGTACGAGGTCTTTCTTCTTGCCGCTTTTATATTTTCTTGAATTTTTCGACTGGCCACCATCCGAGATGTTGTCCGACTCGGGCACTTGCTCGGATGCTCTGTTTTGCTACACTTGTTCTTCATTTTTCTACACAATTCTTCGAGTGCAAAGTATTAAAGAAAATCATATATTTGTTTAACTTATAATCAAAACAAAGATTGAGACCATAGGTCTAACACGACATACCCAATTTCAACAATTGGATAGGCTTTGGGGACCCCTAAATAACTATGCAAGCAACATTTAACATTGGTGAACAAACACGGGTGCATGGAACATTAACACTTAACAAGAACATTAACAATAAACACGAAACATTGACATTAACACTAACACTAAGCATTTAACACTGAACAGTTAACGTTGAATATTTACATACATATAACATATTTGTAAACATTTCATTTTGTACACTCAAAGGACATAATCATATACTTCATGTATAAGCATGCATTTCACTAAACATAATTTTAATATCAATATTACATATAAACAATAATACTAGTAAAGCATGTTAACTCATTTATTTACTCAATTAAAACATTTGCCCCTTTAGTGAAAACACTCACCTCGGTCCGCAGATACTATCTCACGATTTATATACCCAATCTACATATATTTCAGGGTCAGGAAATTCAGTATTTATTTCTAACTAATAGAATCCTAAGATTCTTTAAACTTCTTAAAAATTCTAGGAATTAACTAAATAAGGGCATAAAACTAATTTATCTAATTTTTTTACCAAAAAGAGCGAAAAATAATATTAAGTATTTAAAAGTTATTTCTATTTTATTTTGAAAATATTACAATAAGAAAATATATTAATCATAATCTTAACAAAAATATAAGTTTCATGCCTTAAAACTATTTTACTTATTTCTCCTTTTAAAAGGAGTTTATAACATTTAAACTTTATTTCTCATTTATTTCAGAAATAACTAATAAATGAACAAAAATTAAATTAATTACTAACTTAAGAAAATATGAATTTAAAACCCTTTAAATGGTTGTTAGAATGATTTTTGCAAAGATTTATAAAAGAAATTATAAAGAAATAAACAAAAGAATTAAAATCATCCAAAAATCAATTTTTTAGCATTGAATCGGTTTTATCCGATTGGGGGATCTGTTTTACCTGCTTGGATCGGTTTTACCCACTCCAGGATCGATTTTACCTGATTTTCTTGAGCAAAAGTAATCGATTTTATCCGTTTCCGGATCGATTTTAACCGATCGTGCCCAGAAAATATTTCCTTCAACCTTTTGCTTCGGATTTCAAACAAAAGTGCTCCAAAACTCATTTTTCTTTGGTCTCTTTTGTTCAAAATCGTTCATACAATACTTATACAACATTCCTATCAATCTATAACACTTAAAAAAATGTTAAATCATAAAATTCTGATCAAAATCCTTAAGAAAACTAAAAGCCTCATTTTTCCATTTTCATGCATCTGTTCTATAAATCTTAAAATGCAATTGAGCAAAACATGTTACCTTAATGTTCTAAAGACTCCCTAGCACGAAATGCATGTTGTGAAATCCAAATTGCTCCAAATTCCTTTCCTAGCTTCCTTCTTCCCTTTCCTTCTTCTTCTTCTTTTCCCTTTCCTTTCGGCCCTTTCTCCCTCTTTTTAGTTTATAATTTCGGTTGTGTTGAATTATGAGGCTGAGAAGGGACCTATTTATAGGCAAAGTTCGCTTGATAAGTCAAAACTTTTGTAGTTATCATGAGAATTATTATATATATTTTTTGATTTACAGCTCACGATTGGTTTTACCCGCTCATGGATTGGGTAAAACCTCTCTAATCGGTTTTACCCGTTCCAAGATTGGTTAAAATCGTTCGGAGGATTTTGTCATTTCTTCTGATCGGTTTTACCCGCTCTCGGATTGGGTAAAACTGCTCCTTCAGGCGATGAGATATTTTTTCTTACCATCGGATCGGTTTTACCCACTCCAAAATCGCTCCGTGAAGCGGTGGGATCGGTTTTACCCGCTCTAGAATCCGGTAAAACCGCTCCGTCAGGCTGTCAGATCGGTTTTACCCGCTCCAGGACTGAGTAACACTGATTAACCCTTATTTTTACTACTTTTCATTTATTTTGTAATTTTTTTATTTTTATTACTTAAATTACTTTATCACAGATTACTTAAACATAATTCTAACGTTATTCCTGACATCTTAATCTTAATCTAAACATTAAAATTTTATGCTTCAAAAATAATTCTTCATTTATTAAAACTTCAAAGAAAATCCTACAAGTCCATAACTATACATATTTTCATATTTCTCATTTTTTATTTATTTTCTACTTTTCTTATTTTTCATTCTAAAATTCCCAAAATGAAACCAATATATCTATTTTCATATATCCTTAAACATAATTCTACACTCAAATTAATACGTTAACTCTAAATTAAACATCATAATTAGAACGTGAAACATTAGAATTTAAACCTTAAGATTTCATAATCAAATTACTTAAGAAAACCCAAAATCTTTATAATTATACCTAATTGATTTTAAAAAATAGCAGTATGACAAAATATAAATTACAAAGGCTAAGCTAGGGTGAGAAACTATGGAGTCTTACATATTATAATATTTATATAACTGAGATCATATTTTCCAAAGTTTTGAACACAATGAGTAGTGCTTAAACACCTGTTGATGAAACCAGTAACCTCCAAAGCTCGGTTTTCTTCGTATCATTTCATGAGTTCAATTTCAGCTTGTCAACCCGATCCCTAATGAAGCTTTCTTGGTTGAGCTCATTTTTAGCCCTCTTCCAATCAAGGAGGTCTGTGAACTTCTTCAAGACATGATTTGGCACATCTGGTTCCGGTGGCTACACCTTAGGTGCGTGCCTATAAGCGCTGTACCCAATGGCACACGCCTCAACCCCACAAAGGGTGCTCAGCTCCTGAACCTTCTTCATCAGCCCTTTCTTTTTCTTTTTCTTTTTTTTTTTTTTTTTTTTTTTTTGAAAGTGGCTTTTCAACTAGTAGGGTTAACAATAAAGGTCAACTTCACTTTCCTCCTAGCCATGGTAATGGATTTTGTAGAGATGAAATACTTGAGTGAAAGAATTGTATATGCACTTAAATCTTTTCTCTGTTTATATAGAAAGATGAATTACTTAATGCATTGAATAAACGAGGTCCAGCTGTGAAAATGTATATAAGTCAACGAAATTAATAAGAAGATTAGGTGCCTTAAATGATTTGTCTTATAGCATAGATATTGATATTCTTATGGAAGAAAAGTTTGATTTGCTTTATGGAAAAGAATTTTCTAACTTTGAGTTTCATAAAAATCTATTTTATTGAACGCTCTTGGCTCATTGTTTTTTAATGAACGGAACTAATTGCGTTGTTCATTAGTTAATGCCTTGAAAGATGAATAAAATTCTCTCAGCGACTTATAGGATTTGTTATAAGATTATAGTCAAATTATAATAATAACTATTTAATTCCACAATCAAATACTATGCAGTTAACAAGTGTTATCTGTGACTTTTAAATTTTGAATTCAAAAATGTACTAGACTTTTTTTTCTTTTTTAAAACAGCCGATTAAGTGTCTAGTAGGGTTGCAATAGTCGTACCTCCATTACAATTGTGTGAAAATAAAAGTAAAAAGCGGACCAGAAATGTACTTGAAAAGAATAATAATAAAAGGAAATCTATATTAGTAAATGTATCATGTATGTGATTTATTCATGCTGAACCATCATCAAACACATGATCAACATGTTCATTTCTACTTTCAGTTGAATCTTGTTCCACACTACAGTTGAATGTTGCTGCTGCCAATGCTGATTTCTTGTTCCTAAAGGATTGTGATTTCTTTGAATATATTCTACTATTATACCTTCTTGGGTGGGTACTCATGAAGGATTCTCACCATTCAAATCATGTCGACTTGCATATCAATGATTTCCAAGTTGTTTTGCAGCCCCTAACACAATGTTTAAGGTATATTATGGTTTTCAATAGGCAGTGACATATACTTCTTATTTGAACTCAGATACCTATAAATGATTTTTATTCGAACTCGTTCCTGCTCAAAACCAGTGATGGCATAAACCTTATCAAGGAGTTCACAAAATGAGATTTGAGAATCTACTATGATGAATTTTGGAATGGTATCCTCATAAGTTAGATCATATAAACTAGTTATCATCTTACCATTCCAATAATATACTACATAATATTTGAACTAGCCATTGTCATAAAATTTGCAGCACCTCCTATAATCAATTTATTAAAAAACATCAAATAAGAAATTTTTTTTAAAAAAGACATCATATTAATAAGTGTTATTTGCAATAGTTTTCAGAATATAAAGAAATATTAAATAAATAACAAAAATTGGGAGACGATATGATTAATTATATTTACCTCCCGGAAGTTTAAAAATATAATAATGCCAAATTTTTTTTAGTAGTATTATTATCTTCCCTTATTTGAAACATAAATATCAGATACACTGATGATTTAAAGAGTTATGGGTCATTGATAATTTTAGAAAACATCATGAGACCATCATTAAACATCCCCCACATTAGCTGAGATCAATGTAGTTGAACCCTCAAATTGAAGGTTAGTTACATTTACCTCCTCTGAGAATTTTAAAAAATTACTAATAACTCGTTAAATTCAAAAACATTATCAATACCTCTGAACCTTTAAATTATGAAATAAAGTTTTTTTTTTTCTCATTTCGGTTGAAGCATCGTTGATAGTTAATTTGAGAAGGAAAATAAAAAAATCATGAAAATGAAGAAAGTGAATTAATGTTGAATGGAAAAAAGCTAAAATTCATAGAATTCAAAATCATGTAAACATTGAAAGTTGAATGTCTCAATTGCAAATATATTATAACTGATCAAATAGTAATGGAAACTTAGACCAAAGTACACCTACAACATCCACAGTCATCTAACAAACTTTAACATCCACAGTTTCATCTTCATGCAACATTTTCTTAACCAAAAGTGGTGTTGCATCTTTCTCTTTTGCCGCAAAAAACAATTAACATCATAAATGAATCCCTTTTAATTAGTAATAAACCAGAAGAAATAATTTTTTTTCTTCTCATAAATTTGTGTAAGTAGTTATACCAGAACCCCTAAAAATTTAACCATTAAATGGACCTTAACATTTAAAAAAATTATAAATCAACCTTACAAAGTTTGATTAACAAAACAACTCCGAGTTTTCAGACTTACTTTCAGTTCACCTAAAAAGTTCATTTTGTAACTATTTAAAACTTCAGAGTTCATTTGATAATGTTATTAGATGATAAAAGTGTGCTCGGTAGAATCTTTTAAAACTTGTTTAGTAATTTAGACAAACATCCGAAAATTAAAAAAATTGGGTGAATACAAGATCTTACCTGAGATGACAAGTCTCCATCTTGTTTCTTCTTGTTTTGGTGAGTGCAGAAGTAAGAATACAATCCCATTCCAACCATAGCAACTAATATCCCAACTATGTTTCTTGAAGTGAAAGGGTCGTGAAGAAGCGTGTACCCAAATCCAAGAACAAGACACGTTTTCAGGTGGCCTAAAACCTGATAGGTGACATGGGACGTCTTCCCGATCACTAAAAATGTGCTGAAGTTCACCGTCACCGCAATCGAGCAAGACAGCAATATGAAGCCCTGCAAATTCACAAACAGATGGTGAGCATAAAATTCAGACAAAATAAAGAAGACAAATGCATTAAGTTGAGAGATGGAAAACAAAGGGATTTCTTAGAATTCGCTTTTACCAAAATGATAGGAGAATATTTGTGGGCAAACACATTTCGTTGGGTGAGGACTTGGTCAACAAGCGGGCCTGAGAAGAAGAGAACTGCAGTTTTGAAATGGGGCTGATTGGTATAAAAGCTGGATCAACGAGACATTCAGCCTCTTCTAAATTGTATTTGTCAGCTGAAATTAGAGCCATTTGTTAAGGAGTAACCAGCAAAATTGCAGATAACCGGTGTGTGCGCTACAGTAATATGTCAACCCATAAAGGATTAGTCCACTCCTAGAAGAGAGAATCCCATAGTCCGTCAAGGGATGGATTTTGGGAGTGTGTGGAGAAGATTTTATAGCCCCAACAAAAGGTACAACTAGTGCTTACATAATGTGTACTCTAGAAGTGTGTAGATATACTCAGGTAGTTAAATATGGGGGATATCTCAGAGTGGTTAAAAATAAAATAAAACGACCCTATATAATCAGAAATTGCCAGTAGCACATTTTGGATCATTTTCAACATGACATAAACCTGACATCTAAAAGTTACCCATTAACCTATCTATGATATGAAATAAGCAAAATTTTAACAAAATCAAAGCAGAATTAAGATAAGAAATGACGACAAAAAGGATACAATCTGGCCAATGCAAGTGGTTACGATTGCGAGAAGGGAGATGACCGATCCCACAAAGTTCAGCTGAAGGTAGGAAATGGAGGCAATCCCGACTCCAAGGAGCAAGACGAACAGAGAGAACCTAATCTTCTTGCTGCACTTGTTCAGGAATTTTGGAAACATTATTCAAGAGTTTATGAATCAGTCATGGCTAAAAAAGAACACTAAATTTTGATCTTTAAAACTTTGACAATTACCTGAATTGCTTTTTCAAGAAAACTATTTCTAATAGAATAGTGAAATGTATGATGGCTAGTTTGGTCATCTGTCAAACATGATTTCAAAACAACGAAACATTAGAAACAGTTGAACAATATGATATTCATTACTATTTCAAAAATAAATTACTCTTTTAATGGAACGAAAAGGGTAATGTAAATCGCTAAACAGTTAAAATGATGCTTATTTTTGGATTACCTGGTAAAAGCCAACGGAATTAAATCCCAGGCTTAAGTTGAGTAAACCAATTGAAATTTCATTTAAAACGCCGAAGAACATCACTGTCTTCATCTCGAAGAAGTTCAGGCGTTGCGCCACATAAAGGGTGCAGTATGTCACCATCAAATGCCAACTCGTCAATGTTGTTGCTGTAAAAAGTCAGAATAAAATATCAGCCCAACAACACCTTTACCAAAGACGACTATGCTAACTAATTTGGACAAGCAACAATGGTCGATTTTCTTAAACTCACGAAAACATACATAAATGGGAAAATAATTATAAAAAAAAACTTAGGTTCGGGAAAAGTACAAACACTTGAGATTTGGTAAAAACCTTAAAATCCCATAATTTGTATGAAACTGCAAAATATCCATTTTAATAATAAGAAATTGAAAGGGTATTTTTGTATTTTTATATAATTACATAGGTATTTGTACTTTTTCCAAACCTCATGAGAATATTTGCACTTTTTCCAGATCTCAGGCGTTTGCATTTGTCCCCAGCATAAACTAATGTGTTTTCTTCTATTCAATGATTAATTAATAGTATGTGTAGAAAATGAAGTGAGATCAATTGTACCATTTTTTGATCTTGTACCATAACAAAATAAATATATTTATGGTTGTGATACAAGGTCAGGAAGTACACAAGATTGTAAAAGAGTGCATTTTTTTCAATCTTGTACCCTAACAAAATAAATATATTTACGGTTGTGATACAAGGTTAGGAAGCACATAAGATTGTAAAAAAGTGCATTGTGTGTTGATTGAAAAATCTTTGATTGGCTGATGAGGGCAAGTAGAAAAAGTTTGTTACAAGGATTTCAATTTATAGCAAGAAGACAATTTATTAGGATGCAAAAAGTTTGAGAAAGATTAATTACCAAATGGAAAACCAAGATTGCTCATCAAGACCTTGTTAACAATGACAATCGAAACTGATGAAGCCACTGAAAGGAAGAATGCTCCAATAACTCCCAATTGGTTACTCTTGTGCATCTCCCCCATCTTTCACCCAAGAAAATAAAAGCAAACCACAACAAGAATAATTAACTTTGTAAATGGATTTTGCAAAGGTGAAAGAATTGTATATGCTCTTAACTCTTTTCTCTGTTTATATAGAAAGATGAATTACTACACGCGTTGAATAGAGGAGGTCTAGCTATGAAAATTAATGTACCTCGGTCAACGAAATTAATAATAAGATTGCGTGCTTTAAATGATTCTTTTAGTATTAATTGCTTTCGCTATTCTTGAGGGAAAAAAAAGTTTATTTGCTTTATTGAAAATATTTTTCTAACTTGGAATTTCATTAATTTATAAATTTTACCTTCAGTAATCCATTTCAAGTAATTTTTTAATGCTCTTGGTTCATTGTTTTTTAATAAACGAAATTAATTGTGTAGATTCATTATTGTCTTGAAAGATGAAATAAATTCTCACAACAACTTCATAGGATTTGTTGTCTAATTAATGTTAAGATTTTAGTCAATTCATTTAGTTTTATACAAATGTCTAAAAGTAAATTTAATGACTTAGTGTTGTCTGTGACTTTTAAATTTTGAATTCAAAAAAGTCCAATTCTCAATATCCAATTTTCAACTGTTCCTTTCATGGTCCAAAATTTGAAATTCATAGTTTTATAAACTAATAAATGGTATGTCTTACAATGTTACTAATCGTGCAAAGATTATAAATAAACCGTAAAAATATAAATCAAAAGTTACACATTTGATAACTTAGTGTGACCATGGCGCACTCGATCAATAACTCGTAACAAATTATATCTTTAATTCTCAACAAGTTTGACTAAAGAAATTGAAATCCCTGAGTTTAATTATCATTTATTGTGTACGTTGATTTTATTAATAAGATTGAATGGGCTTTTATATTAGTTTTTTGAGAAAAAGATATATTCTATTTTGACTTTAAAATTTTTGACTTCTCAATATTAGTTGTGTGAACCGTAACATTGCAACATTGGTTTTAACTTCAAAATGTTTGAAGTTCTTTGCTACACTTCAGCAATAGAGTTTAGCATTGTAGGGCGGGTTTTAGCGTTATAGTGCTGATCGAGCCAATTCACCTCATATATATCTCAAAATTTTCTTCTATATCTCTCCTTTTTTTTTATTGGTGTTATGTCCCTATAAACGAAACAACCATTACTCAAAATATTTTTCATCTAAAATTAACTAAGAGGAATAATAATGGAACAAAATTCTTGCATTAGTCCTTTCACCTCTGATTAACTTCTAGTGTGATGTGTTTTCACCTCACACACTAATAGACACAATCACAAGCCCAAGTGTTTGTTGGGTGTAATTGTGACTCATTAATTACCTATAAAGAGGTAAAAATCTTGGTATTATCATGTTAAAATCATCATTTTTTAAAAAAATAACATCTTCTACAATAATATTTGCAAAAATAATGCAAATGTAAATCATATTCCTTAAATACTACTATTTTCTATGCCACATAATACTTCAAATGCCAAAAGGAAAAGTAGAAACTATTCCATGATTCTACAAATCATCCGTTCTTCTTGTTCTTTTTCCTCTTCTCAATTCTTCTCATCATTCAATTGATTATTCATACAACGATATGTCGATTCAAAGGTTGGTAGGATTTTCTTCATCGATCCTAAAATCATTCATTCTTGAACAATCTTACAATTGATTATCAAAGGTAAAAATGAAAAATCTTTATTTTCTTCATTATTCATTGTATGTAGCAAGAGCTTGAGCCGCAGGGCCTAAAAACCGAGATGATGGAATAAAAAAGCTCTTGGATTTGTTAACCACTAGCAGCCTGCTCATACAATGCTGGAGCGCAAACAACTCTTTCATAGAGTGCCGATTTCCTCTAACAAAAATCAATAAATCATCTACAAAGCTCATGATGATTGGGATTTCCCCCTCCCCATATAGTAAGAAAATATTCCTTCCCGCCAAAAGAAATAAACAAACCCCCTGGTTAAAGCTTCTGCAACCAAAATAAACAAAAATGGAGATAGGATGTCGTCTGCTTTATTCCCCGCAAAAGAACAGCTCGCAAAATGAAACTGAAATCTCATTCGGAGTAATAACAGTTCCAAAAATGGCCAAATTTTCATCATGTCAAACTTAAAAAAGATACCACCCAAAACCTTCCGATTTAGATTCCACAATGCCTCTTGCAGAAGCAAAACATTATCAGATATTTATGCCCTTTCATGAAGGCCGCCTACTCTGGGGAGATTATTGACTGCATATGCAGCTGCAACCACTTCACCAATAATTTTGTGAACACCTTGTGTATCACTGTGCAAAGGCTAATACGATTAATGCTATTGGTTAGACCCTTTAAAGGATATGTTGTCTAATACACAACTTTTTGTTTCATTTTTGCTTTCAGAAATCTAGGAACCTAATGTTAATATTATATTTGTTTACTTTTTCTATTGAAAAAGGAAAAAAGAATTTTTTTAAGGATGTAAGAAAAAGTGAAGTTATTAATAGGACATAAATTTTATATCTATCACTAAACCATTAAAGACTAAGCTTGTAGGATTGGAACCTCATCGATTTCGAATTTTTCTGTTACTAATTTTCTTTGGGTTTTAGATCTGCCTTTGAATTATTATTGTTGTTAGTCTGAAAGTCTATAAGAGTAGAATAAATATTGTAATTAAAATTTTATATTAATACTACTCTTAATTACCTTGCAGTTGCAGAGTACAAACGGAATTGAAATAAAGATAGAAATGAATTCAAAAAGGATTATAGTTATTATATTGTCAGACTAACAACATTGTTCCTTCCATGTGAATTTACCACACTAAATCACAACAATAATGAAATTCTTTGTAGTACAATACACATTACAAGCAAGGCAAGTGGAAAACGAATCACCACATCCGATAAGAGACAGCCACACATTATCGTACCAGACTCGTGACAGACATACAGAACCAACCCCCACCCCTCACTCCCTAAAAAAAGAAGAAGTTAGTGTCCACTGAACCAACCAAATAGAGTGGAATAGAAAATTCATAAAGGAATAATATCTCTTGTAGCTTAGTAATATATAACCAGGGGAATGAGTTCACCATTCATCGAGAGCTACTATATATAACTACAAACAAGAGAAACAATACCAGAAGAAAACAACATCAAACAAAGGAAAGTACCAACTGCAAGCGAAGAAATGTAACACAATACATAAATTAAGGAAAAACGATACTGGAAACATAAACCAAATCCTTAACGAGCACTACTGAAGCTTGGTCCAGCCCTATTAGGGTGGAAATAATTAGGATAGTAACCACCATTGCTAGCTGAAGCACCATCGCCACTATTGAGAGATAGTAGACTAGGGTCATAGGCCCATCCAAAACCATTAGAGTTATCAGAACGAGGTTGCTCAGAAGGGGTAATAGCAATAGAAGAGGAACCTAAACCACCGCCATAAGCCATTGGTTGTTTGGAAGGGATAGTTGCCATAGAAGAAGAGCCTAAACCACCGCCATAAGCCATTGATTGTTCGAAAGGGATAATCGTCATAGAAGAAGAACCTAAACCCCCGACATTGAAATCACCTTTAGTATTTTCAAGAAGCATTGGTACACCTAGATGTTGAGGAGGATTTCCATATCCATTGAGATAAGCCATCCTCATGGTAATTTCATTCAGCTTATGCTGGATCATGATATTCATATCACTGAGATCAGATTTTCCAAAGTTTTCAACACAATCACTGCCGCTTAAACACCTGTTGATGAAACTAGTAACCTCCAAATTTCGATTTTCTTGTTGTAGTTTCATGATTTGACTTTTCAGCTTGTCAACCCGATCCCTGATGAATCTTTCATGGTCGAGCTCATTTTTAGCCCTCTTCCAATCTGGAAGGTCTTTAAACTTCGTCAAGACATGATTTGCCACATCAGGTTCCGATGGCCACACCTCAGGTGCGTCTCCATAAGGGCTGTACACAATGGCACAAGCTTCAACCCCACAAAGGGTGCTCAACTCCTGAACCTTCTTCATCAGCCCTTTCTTTCTTTTTCTGTAAGTTGCTTTTCGACTAGTAGGATTAACAATAAAGGCCAACTTCACTTTCCTCCTAGCCATGGTAATGGATTTTGCAGAGATGAAATACTTGAGTGAATGAATTGTATATGCGCTTCTTTTTTTTCGTTTATATAGAAAGATGAATTAATACATGCGTTGCATAAACAAGGTCCAGCTGTGAAAATGTATTTGAGACAACGAATAATAAGATTACGTACTTGAGTGAAAGAATTGTATATGCGCTCAAATCTTTTCTCTGTTTATATAGAAAGATGAATTAATACATGCGTTACATAAACGAGGTCCAGCTATTAAAATGTATTTGAGTCAACAAAATTAATAATAAGATTACGAAAATAATAATAAAATTCCAAAAAAGAGTGATTTTCTTTATTGAAAAGATTTTTCTAAATTTGAATTTCATAAAGTCTATGAATTTTACAGTCAAATAATCCATTTCAGTTTTGTTTAACGCTCTTGGTTCATTGTTTTTTAATAAACTGAATTAATTGTGTATATTCATTGCGTTGAAAGATGAAAAAAATTATCACACCATCTTTATAGGATTTGTTGTCTAATTAATGTCAGATTATAGTCAATTCGTTTATTTCAATACAAAAGTCTAATAATAATTATTGAATTCCATAATGAAATAATATGCAGTTAACATCTGTTGTCCGTGACTTTTAAATTTTGAATTTAAAAATATACTTGAAATTTTTAATTTTATTTTTCACTTCGTTTACTAGCCAAATGTCCAATTCTCAATATCCAAGGTTTAATTACTCATTTCATGGTCTAAATTTTGAATTTCTTTTTTTTTGAGGATTGATTGAAATTCATATTTTTATAACTTAGTGTGACGTACTCCATCAATAACTCGTAATAAATTATATCTTTAATTCTCAATAACAATTTTGAGCAGAGAAATTGAAATATCATCATTTATTGTGTATGTTGATTTTATTAATAAGATCGAGTTAGCTTTTATTAATCACTTTTGGCTTTGACTTCAAAATTTTTGACTTCTCAATTGTGTGAAAAGTAACGCTGCAACATTGGTTTTGACTTTGAAATTTTAGAAGTTCTTTGCTACACTTCAGCGCTAGGGTTTTAGCATTGTAGCGCTGATCGAACCAATTCACCTCATATCTCAATTGTTTTTTCTATTTCTCCTTTCTTTTTTTTTTCTTGTGTTATATCCCTATCAACAAAACAGCCATTATTAAAAAATATTTTTCATCCAAAATTAACTAAGACCATTAGTAATGGAGCAATTCTAGCATTAGTCCTTTCACCTTTGATTAACTGCTAGTGTGATGTGATTTCACCACATACATAAATAGAAACAATCGCTAAGTGTGACTCATTATTACGTTAAATAGATAAGAATCTTGGTATTATCACGTTAAAATCAAATTTCTTTTTTCCAAAATAACATCTTTTACAATAATATTTGCAAATATAACATAAAATGTAAATCATATTTGCTAAATACTACTATTTTCTATGCCACATCAGATTTCAAATGCCAATAGGAAAAGTAGAAACTACTCCACGCTTCCCCCATTCATCTCTTCTTCTTCTTCTTCTTCTTCTCCTTCTTCTTGTTAATTCTTTCTCATCACTCAATTGATTATTCAAACAAGGCTTCAAAGGTTGGCAGGATTTTTCTTCATCGATCATAAAATCATTCATTTTCAACAATCTTTACAATTGATCCTGAAAAGTAAAAAAGAAAATATGAATTTTCTTCATTTTTCATTGTATGCAGTAATTACAAGCCTATTCTTTGATTCTTATAATAAATTTTTACACTTATAAGTATGGATATCAACTGTATGATAAAATGTCAAATCTATTTGGGTCCCTCTTGTACACAAAGAAATAAGAACAAGGTTTCAAATAACAATTCATGGAGGAGCATGTCGGCAGAGCAAAGAGAATGTTTGCGAATGTCCTTGGATTCCATCCGAGAAATCCAAACTTTTCTAGATCAACTCAAACAAAATGACCAAGAATGTATTTTAAGAGAGCCATGATGTCAACACTGGAGGAATTTGTGCTTTACTTGTATATGGTTGAAAAGCACAACGATATACCCATGAACAAGTTGAGGGTAATTATACTCTCAAGATATCCATGAAGATCATGGCTGGACTGTGGAAAATTTAGCGAATCCATTGAAAGGTTCGAACTAATGTGATCCCCCATCTGACTGATGTCACATATATGATTCTAGCTCGGCAATGGATTTTCACCAAACTAGGCCATAATCTAGTCAAATTTAGCACAACTTTGAATGCATGCATATAAAGATAATTCTTAATTAATTGCAAAGATAACTCTTTTCTTCTTTTTTTCCCCAAGAAAATAAGCCATTAAGTTGAATAGTTTATTTGCCTAAAAAGAAAACAAATTATTGAACATGTTTATTGCTCAAAATCCAATCAAACATGTAGGTAAACATGTTTATTTACCTACATGTTTGTTGTAACTATACATGCAGTAGTTTTCACTTATCTTTGGTATCATTCATTATACTCTTGTTATATTTGTCACGATATACATAGATGATATTGTTAAGACACATAGCATTTTTTTCACGGAAGGAGGTTTCCAGTTGTATCTCTTACGGTGATTGCACAGGATGGTGTATCAATTGTGTGCTATGAACTATAGCATAAGGGATATTTCTCTCTAATGGGTTTTGTAATTCTAAATATTTATAATATAATCCACTAGAGAATGGGAATAAATCTGTTTCCTGAAAACATAAGTGCTAAGTTGCATAGTATTTCATATGAAGGCTTCATGGCATTGTTGATCAAAAAGTGCTATGAAACTTAAATAATTGCAAAGATAACTCTTTTATCTACTTTTCTCAAAGAAAATAAGTCATTGAGTTTAATAGTTTATTTACCTCTAAAAAGATAACAAATTATTGAACATGTTTATTGCCCAAAATCAAATCTACTAAAAAAGTACTGAATTTAAATGTCATATATTCTTTTGAGTGATAGTAATAGTAAATTACTTTTTTCAACCAAATAACATGAAATTATAACCTATTTTTTCTTACTTGATTATTTCATAAAGCCAATACCACTATTTTTTTTTTTTTTTTGTTTCCGAGCGATAGTAATACCACCTAGTTCAAGACTGTAAGCTAGATCCTACAACTCATACATTTTCATGTCTATTTCAAACACTTCATCTTGTATCTATATTCCTAAAACAAAATAAGGAAGAAACATTAAATTAAAATCAATACTAATTTTGTTACAAAAAACTAAATATATTAATAATATTTCTAAACTATGAGATTATCATAAGAGAGAGTAAAGGTGAAAAGAGCAAATTAAAATTAAATAAAGAATGTTAACAAATTTCAAAAATTATGTACTTTATTATACTAGTCCTTTTTTTAATAGGGAATTTGTGTTTGTTGTGTTCTTTTTGCTTGCATATGCTACAACTTCCTCTAGTTTGACATTGTCATAGTTCTTTTCATCTTGCTATTCAACCGTATTCACCTGGGGCACCCTTTGGAAGTTTTTTTTTTTTATCGAATTTCAAGAAACAAGTGTACGTATTTTCTCGTTCAGGAGGCCAATAAGCCTTGTTAGGGATGAGGTGAAAAAAGGGATACCTAGTCCTCCTATAAGTAGACAAAGAACACCAATCTTGAATTAAAAGTTTGTAATCCAAGCTACAACGTTGACATGCTGGCAATACATATGACCAAGAAATTTCACGAATATTCCATTTTGGGCACGAACAATAATACTCATTTAGTTTCGCTATTTGAACATGATCACTTTTTTTTTTTTTTTTGGTGATTGACCTATTTTCACACTGAATGTCCCAGTAGCTCTATTGAATAAAATCATTTTGTATCCATGTGTTCACTGTATTTTTGGAAATGTCTTTTAGTTGTAGACCTTTGGCCAACATATAATTCATTGTTATCAAGTGCATCAGAAAGTTGACTACCAGAACATTTTCAATAAAGGTGCATCAAGAGTATGAAGTTGCTTACTGTCTCTTTGGGGACATCCAAAAAATTGAAACGGCGTTATGTAGGCACCTGCGACAAGGATGATATGTCCAAATTGAGAGGTCTATGACCTATGACTTTTAATAAATAAATAAAAAAAAAAGAGTATGAAGTTGCTTACTCCACTCCTCAACTCTAGGTCCTTAAGTATAAACAAGCACCTCGATGTCCATAGAGATAACGAGCTTCTTTTGTGAAAGATTTCTCATTTGTTGAAATTAGAAACTATGATAGCCCTCATACTTGAGATCCTATCATAAATCGAGACCATGTTTAATTAAATTCTGGATTTGGTGCTGATCAAATCAAAGCATTGGTGAAGGCTTAGATGTCAATTACTTTAGCAGCAATTCAAACATAAATGACAGACAAGTTCAATTATAACCTATCTAAGAAAAAAGCAGGGGTGCCAAAGCAAAAGGCGATTGTCAAAATTTTTGATGATTGACTTGAATCATACAGTATATTAAATATATGGATGTTCTCAAGCAAACAAATCCTGGAACAATTGTACATTTAAACAAGGAGACTGCATAAGAAAATCCATCGCAAGAACTATTTAATTGTGTGTTTTGGGCTTTGGTGCTTCAATAGAGGGTTTTAAATATTGTCGTCTAGTCATAAGTACTGATGACACATTATTGTATGGCAATTATAAAAGAACATGGCTCATTCTTCTTTCAGTTAACGGTAATAATTCGCTATTTCCACTTGTCTTTTCAATTTTGGAAAGTGAGAACAATATTAGTTGGGAATGGTTTATATCATGCATTAGGGTGTTTCTGACTCAAAATAAGAGATCTTTGTGTTCTATGAGATCGTCATGCAAGTATTACTATAACATTATTTCCTTCTTTGTGATACATTGAGTATTCATTGTTGTAAATTATAAGGGAAAATTCAATTGACATGCATAAGTGTAAGTATATAAATTTATTGCAAGAATCTAAGCATGAGTTTGTAGTAACTACGTGGAATGAATCACGAAGAAAATGGAGCTTTTATTTTCTTACCTTAGATAATCAATTGTAAAGAATTTTGAACAATGAATGATTTCAGGATCGATGAAGAAAAATCATCCCCACCTTTCAAACCTTGTATGGATAACAAATTTAAAGATGAGAAAAATTGACAAAAAGAAAAAAAGGAAAAAAAAAAAAAGGAGTGGAATCGTGGAATAGCTTTTACTTTTTCTATTACCAATTACAGTTTGATGTGTTAATTTAGAAAAGAAAGTAGTATTTAGAAAATATGATTTACATGTGTTATTTTAGCAAATTTTATTATAGAAGAGGTTATTTTGAAGGGAAAAAAATTCTGAAATCAAAACCCCAAAGTTGATTGATAAAATATTGAATGTCACAAATAGTGTGTTATAAAAATTATCAACACACCAAAATCACCATACATAATAGGCCATAATAACACAATCTATTAATCAAAACAAGACATTTAATCTATATGTTACTTCTAATAGGGTGACCAGGCCTCACAGCCACTTAATCGGTTGTTCTTAAATAAATAAATAAATGTTTGGGGCCTCTGTTTATTGAATGTGCAAAGTGCACATGTTAGATGATAAAATTTAGAGACTTAGACTACCTATATTTTTCCTTATATTTTTATCTAATCTAACAATTCCCTATATTTTTCTTGCGACTTTGTCTTCCTAAAGATGTTCTCGATATTCCTCTGAGTACTTGTCTCCTTTCCCAGGGCATCAGCAGTCGAAGGCCCAAACAAAATAATAATAATAATGTAAAAAATCACTGTAATTAGTTTTTTGAGCTTTTCTAGATGTAAAATAATCTATAATAATATTTGTTTTAAGATTCTCTAAAATATCATTTGCAGTGCACAAAATTTCAACTATATTTAGCCTTTCTTATGTTTAATCACTAAAAAAAAAAAACAAAAACCTGAACTTCATTAACAAAAATACTACAAATCCAAAAAGACAAACAAATCTATTAACAGAAACTAAAATCAAAGTACAAAAGAAAAAAACCGACATCAAGATGCCAACGCACACGGCACACCCTAACACCAGGCCCTTTTCTTTAACCTAAGCAAAAAAACCCTTATTTTTACTCAACGGACAGCAATAATAAAATAAAGAATAAGAATTCAGGGCATACCTATAAAAATAAATAAATAAATAAATACATAAATAAAGCCTTGTTTTTGTGGTTCAGTAACAAAAGCTCAATATTAGAGGCCTGATTTCCATAGCTTTTGGACTTAAATAAAGAAAAATTAAGTTTTAATGGCATAATAAAATGCTCTAGTTCTCACTTCTAAGCTCTAACGATTACAGGTAAAGTCAAGGAGAAAATGATTAGAAGTCAAAAGAGAATGAAGTTTTGGGTCGCAAAACAAAAAGAAAAGTGCACTAAAATGGCTTCGAAGAAAGAAACGCACAGTCAAGTTTTGGTCGAAAACAAAAGTGCAGTAAATTTACATTAACACCTTGCATATAAAAATTAATTTGGGTCTAAAACTAAAATTACTTGGGCCAAAAACTAACATTTTTAGAAACTAAAATTACTTGGGCCTAATACTAAAAATTTTATAAACAAAACCTACAACTACATAATAATATACTATAATAATTCTGGGGCTTTTAATTTTGAGCCTTGGGTCATCACCCAACTTACTCTTACACTGGGCCGGAACTGATCAATACAAATGTAGGTTGGGCTGGTAAGGTGTCTGATATAAGTCAAACTGTAGTACTTTTCATTTTTTGGTGGTAACTTGGTTACTTGGAAAAGCAAGAAGCAAAAGGTGGTTGCATTATATAGTGTTGAGGCTGAATTTCGAGGAAACAAAAGGTTTGTTCCAAATTCCTATGGATTAAAAGGTTGTTATTAGAAATTTGATTCAATCCAAGCTCAGAAATGAACTTATATTGCGACAACAAGGCTGCTATTGAAATATCTCATAATCATGTTCCACATTATCGCACTAAGATATTGAAGCAGATTGACATTTCATCAAGTAACATCTTCAACAAACAGTGGTCAAATTTCCATTTGTCCGCCAGTTTGAAATTCACCACAAAAAGAAAGCACATTAGATTTTAATTACATACCCAATGTGAAAATGGAGTGCAATTATTGTGAAACTGATCCATAGATGGATTGCAATTGTTGTGGAAATTATGTTCAAATGGAGTGCAATTCGTGGCTATTTTATATTTCTGGTCAAGTGCGACACTTTCTTTAAGCTAATGTAATATTTTTTTTAAGGTATGTCTAGTTAGACAATTAAGGTGGAATTCTTTAAAATGAAAAAAAAAACAAAACAAAACAAAACAAAAAAAACCATAATGTATCTTTGTGTTGTTCAAACTGGCGTGTGGTACAGGTCGGAACGAGTCGATTCGGGTTTACAATTTTTGTCGGGGCTCATCGTTATTGATTCCCCTTGCTTCTTCTTCTTCTCTTTCTCTTGTAAAATGAAAAGTTGAACACTTTGGGTTAAATGGTGAAGATAGGATTGGGGCTTTGAATACATCACAAAGATGAGTAATGAGATTTCCACGAGGAAGAGTTCTTTTGGCTTATGAGTTTGAAATGGATTCCATGTGGTGAAGGATAACATATCCAAGGCTAAATTCTATCTCCTTGATCAAGAAGAGGAATAGTACTAGCTTTTTTTTATTATAATGAAAATTTCTATTTATCACAAATTTGGATAATTGGGAAGCGTACACATTATTGCCTAGTCTTTGTGTATTGTATGCATTTGGTTTTCTGAAGGTAATTTATCGCTAATGATAAATGTATCTCTGAGTTTTCTTGCACGATTTGTACATATGATTGCAGATGGAGTTGATCAGGAGAAGCAAATATTCTTCTGTTGGTATGCGAACTGCTAAGCTCATGGCCTCTGCCAAAGTAGTGACAAGGGTATGTAATTCATTGGAACTTCAAAGCCATTGAGGCATAGAAGACCAACAATCCTCGCTGAGAATGCAAACCATGTACATGCACTTGCCCTAGATTCTAACTTGCCTAGTAGATTTAGTAGGGAGGGTTAGTCTTGTTGTAGATTCTTGACATCAAGTTTTTGATTTCCTAATGACATGTTTATTCATGACTAACTTGTTTTCACACTAAACACAAATTTGGAATTTACCACAAAAAGAAAGCACATTAGATTTTTCTTAATTTGCAAATGGAGTGCAATTATTGCAAAACTAATGTGCAGATTGATTGTAGTTGTTGTGAAACTTATGTGCAAATGGAGTGAAATTCATGGCTATTTATGTTTTGACCTGTATCCTTTTCCTATAAGGTTTCCTTAATTAATAGAGTAGAATTATTTAATTCTTTAACAATTATGAGGGATATATTATGCATATTTCTATTCTATTCTAGCCTATATATTTTTTCTTTGATATTTCTTTGGTATTTCTATACTAGTATAGGAGGGGGAAAGCAAGCAAATCACTTGTCCTCGCTTCTCTATCACAACAGATTGCTGAATACCTCCAAAATGAAAAGAAGATGAAGTCCATGGAAAGTTGAAAGAATGAAAAAGAGGGAGGATAGAGAAAAAGAAAGAACAACAACGCAGGAAATACATTTGTAGTACTATGGAGTTCCAAGGGGGGTTACAAATATCATGCAGTTGAGTTATTTGGATGATAATGTGGTTCATTTGGGCAACAAAGAAGAACTTGTAGTGCTTCATGTTATTGTTATCAGAATTTGAGAGGTAAATTGACCAAAAGATTAATATTGCAAAAAGTTCTTATTATCTGTCGCAACTATTTGCTCCTGGGACAGTTTGTATGGTTAGAAGATAATACTGGAATGCGATTGGGGGCGCTTCCTTTGACTTACTTGGGCTGTTCTATCTTTGTGGGGAGAAAGAGCAAGGTATTTTTTTCAGCCAATGCTTGACAAGGTTTCATCTAGATTGGGGAATTGGAGCAATAAATGGCTCTCACATGCTGGACATTTGGTCCTTGTTAAGCATGTATTGGCCTCAATGCCACTCCAAATTAGGCAGTTCTAAAGCCACCAAAAAGCACAGTTGTACATTTGGAAAGGATTTTTGCTTCCTTCTTCTAAGGATCGAGCTTCACACTATGGACCCAAGAAAGCATGGCGATCATGGCCTTGGCTTGCCTTTTTGACGGAGGAAAATTGGCTGGGAGTAAGGAGTATGGAGGTGGTCATATGTAGTTTTGCTTGTAAATTATGGTGGAAACTTCAAGTTGGTGGTAGCCTATGGAAGAATTTGATGTGGTTTTTGCTGATCCATGTTTTGCAACTCCCAGACAAGGTGCCAGATTTCTGAAGTAGATTGCATTGCATCTGCAAATGCCAGGGTCTTGGTGGGGATGGTGAATGTAATTTTTGGGACTCTAATCAATTGGGAGAGGGTGTTTAGCGGACCATTGGTGCGAGGTGGATAGGCCTTTCCTAGAGTTTGATGTCAAGACTTTTGCACAACATCCTCACCATTTTTTACCTATTTTGAGCATTGGCCTACCAAAACCATTGGGTAAGATGCTTGGGGAACGAATTCATTTGTCAGAGGATCTAGATTGATTAATTTGGATGCTCTGTACAGATGGGGACTTCACACTCCAGATGCCTACTACGACCCACACGGTAGGTTCTCCCGTCCTTCCGCTTAATCTGGAATGCAAGACTTCCTAGAAAAATTTCTTTCTTTGGAGATTGGTGAATTCTTAGGTGCCCTTGGATGATGTTCTTATAGGGATGGGGTTTCAGATTACTTCAAGGTGTGCATTTTGCGATAATGATGTGGAAACAATTGAGCATTGTTTTCATGAATATCAGTTGGTCAAGAGGGCATAGGAATTTTTGAAGGGGTGCTGGAGATTCCATCAATACATGGACAAACGATATGGGATCGCCTTGCTTTTATGTGGAGATATAAGTCTGATTCAAAGGTGCATTGTGAGCTGTCCATTTGCTCCCCTCTTTTGTAGTATGGGTGATCTGGAAGGCATGCAACAAGAAGATTTTTGACTCGATTGTTTTAACCCATTTTATAATTATTTGGGATGTCCGGAGTTTTTTTTTGTTTTTTTTTTGGTTAGTGTTAGAAGCACACTCCTTAGAAGGTTTTGTTCGAGTTGATGGATATTGGATGGCGTCTGGTGCATTCCCTTGTTTGAGAGAGAGACTCGGAAAAGGAAAGCCAAACTTTTATCATGGTGTGCCCCAGCTAAGGTTTGGAAAATGAATTCAGATGGATCAGCTTTGGGTAACCTCGGACATATTGGCGCAAGTTTTGTTACTCATGACCGATATGGTACAGTGGCAGCACCGTGACCTGTGTGTTTGGTGTATGGAATGAATTTTTTTGC
This sequence comes from Leptodermis oblonga, assembly GCA_016801395.1. Classification (NCBI taxonomy): domain Eukaryota; kingdom Viridiplantae; phylum Streptophyta; class Magnoliopsida; order Gentianales; family Rubiaceae; genus Leptodermis; species Leptodermis oblonga. Next base: position 10,543,390 of record CM028754.1, on the reverse strand, counting down.
GAAAGCATAGGCACTTTTGTTGGGTAATGCCAACTATTGGGGCTGACTGAGGTAGATGTGGAGCCAGACTCGCTGGCATCAGTAATTATATATGGTTTGTGGCATTTTCTTGGTTAATTCCATGGACCTTTTTACACACTTTGCGAAATTTGGTTTCTGAAGGATGGCCTGCTCATGATTAATCATGTGTTCCGAGAACGAAACTCTGTTGCAGATGGGCTAGCGTGAGAAGCTAGTAGCACAAAGTAGGCAGTTTTAGTCGGCGCCCTTAATGTTACCTGTAGGGTCAAAAGTCTTGTTAGTCTAAGGGCTTGTTTGATAACCCAACTTAATGCTTAAAATTATTTAATTAAGAGATAATAACTTTTAGTGTATTTGATAACGGAAATTCAAAACTATTAATCGTTTAAGCATTGCTTATTTCCTTTACAAAAATTTAAGCGGAAAAAGTCAGCTTATTGCTTATCTCTTAATGCTCCATGTAATAATTGTTTAAATAACTAATATTTGATTTCCAAAACTATCCCTTTTATTTTATCATATTGATTTAACTATAATTTTTTTTTTATTCTCTTCATTAGCATACCACATATTTTAAACTTTTTCATTATAATATTGTCAAATAAAATTTATTTTATGTTTTATTATTATATTTTGGTATTAAAATTTTATTTAATAAATTATATTATTTACATATTTTATAAATCTCATTCATACGATATGTTTTAGGGATTTTAATAAATTGTAATCATTTTTTATTTATATTTTAATCATTAAATTTAATGTGTTTTATCTTATTTTGTTTACTATTGTTTTTCATTAATCCTAATTGAGGTTTAATTATAAATTTTATTATTTCGCATATATAAATATAAAAAATTCAACGTAAGAGTAAAATGGTATATTTTTAAAATTTCAACATTAAAATCCGCATATTTATCAAACAAAATCGAATAATTAACCATTATGATTCAGAGATTCAAAAAATATATTTTAGCATTAAGATGCTAAGTGCTTAATCAATTCAGCATTATGGTTTCAACATTAAGCATTCAGATATAAGCATTAATTTTCATCAAACTGACCCTAAATAGCCGCATTGTTCCAAACCTAATGATGTTAAAGATTTGATTTACTTTTGTACTCATTTGCTTTTCTTAAATACGTAAGGTCATTATGTCTCCTTTGTTGTCTCTATGTACCGTTTGATTTAATTATTAATAAAGAGTCACAAAGCCTAGCCCCTAGCCACCTAATATGGTGTTCTCCAACAAAAAAAAAAAGAAAAATAAAAAGGGCAGGGTCAACACATGGATTGAATAAAGCTTGGCAACTCACAAAAAGACATTAGGTAATCATAGCTTGCTGTTGATCAAAAAACACATTCACTCACGTGTGGGTTTTTTCAAATCTTGGATTGGATTTAAAATTAACTGTTAGTTGATGTATATTTGAACTTGGCTAACGCTCTAGAACTCAACAAATAAACTCTATGATTGCATTATGTACTAAGATTGAACAGATCGAATGGATTGAACAACTAAGAATTGAGTAAAAATAATTAACTTAATTTGGAAATTGGAAATCTTACATATTAGTTAAGACTGGGAATCTTGCCGATGTTAATGTTAAGATGAATTAAAGTTTTGGTAGTTTTTTGGGATCATAAAAATGAGATTTGAGAATGATTGATAGATGAAATTTTGCTGGAATGGGAGTAAATTGCAAGTCCCTGTCTCAAGGAAATTACAAGGTACTTAAGAGGTAACAAAAATTGATCCAAAAACAGCACCATAAGAACCGATTTAATTGGTTCACAAAGAAAGGGAAACTTATTTAATAAAAAAAATCGTTAAACTTTTTCTAGGATTTAAAATTTGTGCTTCAAACTTCCAATTTAAAAAAGAATAGAAAAAATCTTATAATATTGAGAAGTAATTTGAAATGAAATAAAAGGTCATAAGTTATTTTCTTTAAAATTATTTTCCGGCACCACAGGTAGACCTCCTAGTGACTTCATCTGCCCCGAACCACCCCAATCGGATTAGTTTTGAATCGCAATCCAAAAGCACTGGATCGGATCCAAACTGATCCCACTCTTTTTCCTCTCTTTTTTTTTTTCGGTCCATCTCACGAAATACAGTGGCTTTTCGTGTCCTTTTGCTTCTTCTTTTTATTTTTATATTTTTTTTGTAGAGAATGCTACAGGACTAAACTTGAAGTTAGTTACCAGGACATAAATCATCACTAAAAAATATAAAAACAACTGAACTCATGTACTATCTCTTCATTTAAACAAAGAAACAACAAATCTTTAAATTCAAAACTAATATTTACCAAATGTGTATAAAAATTCAACCATAAATAATGGGGGCGTAGGGCTGCTCAAAATGAAAAAATCGACCCGAACGGTTCGAGTCATATTCAGGATGTGGCCCAAAAGACGAAGTTCGATTCAGTCCAGTTTGGGCCAAGCTCGGTTCGGTTCGGGTCACCACCCGAATCGGCCAGTTTTGACTTCTTTTTTTTTTTTGACTACTCAAATGTCATTTTATTAAATTTTTAAAAAAGTAGATTTTATATGAACCTATTAAAATCCATATCTTTTACCATGAACCAAATAAAGTTTATAGATAAAAATAAAATATTAAACAATACAATTCAATATCATAAAAGTATAGTCAACGATTGGGTGCTCCTCACTCAGTCCCACGATCTATGTAACATTGAAAACAAAATAAAGAGAATTATATTTTCACAATTTAAATAAAAAAGAAACAATAATCCAATTAAACAATAAATATTCAAACTTGAAACTAAATACAATTATTTACCGGATTCGATACTCTCAAGTTCAATATATTGTTCCATTCTAATAGGTTAATGACTTGTGCGTAGCCAATCTTGCGAGCAAATGACAGCTTCAATCATTCTTACGGATAAGGAATTCCAGAAAGAATCAATCACACGGCCACTGGTGCTAAAACTAGACTCTGATCCCACATTTGTCACAAGAATAGCTAGTGTATCTCGTGTCATCAACGCTAATCTTGGATATCTGTTTGCATTTGACTTCCACTAGTGAAGTATATTGAACGATTTATCATTCTCGTCAGCTTCCCTATCAATCAAATATACTACCACTTATGTCTTAGCTGCAACAATGCTTGATTATATTTTCTCTTTCTCTTGGCATATAAAGTATGTGCGTATGAGGCAGGCCAAATAGTATCATCAACATTAACATCAAAGACATTCAAATTCTTGGAATATAAATTAATATTTTTATTTTTTAACTTTTTAAATATAAATTAAAATTAATTTGAGCTTCAGCTCAAGCTCAAGCTCAAGCTTGAGTTCGAGCTCAAAAGCTTCTTTTATTTCGAGTTCGACCCTATTATTATTTTGACGAGCCGAACTCGAGCACAAATATTTCGGCTCGATCTAACTGTTGTTTATCAAGCCTAGCTCGATTAGAACCCAGTTTTTCTCAACTCGGTTTGTTTATATCCATATTCCAATCCTTAGCTGGTCTCTTTTTAATTTGTAGGAATATATATACTCGGTCTTCTGTGCTCCAAACAGTAGTTTATGTTACACATCAAGTGGAGTTTTTGCCAGCTGCTGATCTCATTCTAGTAAGTAAAGCAGTCTTTTTCTCTTAAATTTTCATCGAGTTAGGTTTGATCTTCCATTGCACAATCTAAAACAATTTTAGCAGGTTATGAAAGGTGGGGAAGTTCCATGAGCAGGAAAGTATAATGACATTCTAAAGATGGAAAAGGCGTGCATAGGACAGCTCTATTGAAGATGGTAATGTTGTGGGAAAGCACCAACAATTTGGCGAACGATGAAGAGAATAAAGATGATTAGAATGTCAAAACAGGTGATATTGATGATTAAGAAAGAGAAAAGGTAAGGTGAACCGTGTGGGTTAGAATGAACAGCTAGCTCTAGCCACAGATTGGAAAGAATTATTTTGTGGGCCTTAGTACTGAAGGTTCAGAGGAATTAGTTTCCGGACCTTATAATTCGTGTTGAATTTTGGACAAAGAAAGTACAATTATATAGGTCGGTGAGACAACTTCGGCAAAGCATGTAGAAACTAAAAAAGCCTTATACAAAAGTCTAGTGATTACAATCAGTTACTGTGCGATACATTAAAGCAACCTTGAGATATACATAAGCATGCATGCCTAAAGGACATAGCGAGTCATAACTCTGTAACAACAATAACTTAATATTCAAACCGAGGCTACTGAGCCATCCTTGTCAACCTTCAGAACTAACCTTCCGTCTTTCTTCCTCGTTTTTCAGCCGCATCACCATCTCTATTACTCTTCTCCTTCCTTTATTTCAGCCATCCCAACACCATCTTTGAACTCCATCATCTCTATCTCCCTACCATTTTTTAATTTTAAAGCCTCCCATCTTAGAAATCAAAATGATTGCAATGATGAACATCATGCAGTTGCCTCTTAGAGTAGTAGAAGTCGTAGAGATATTTTTTTTTTTTTTTTTTAAGGAATCAGGCGAAAAATGAAGAAATGATAAATAGAGGGCAGTGAATGAAAACTTAAAGTGGAAAATGCTGTCCTATGTAGTTACTACAATCTAGTCCATGGAAACATCACTCTCTGACAATAGTATGTAACCTGGCTATCTATGTATGTCAATTAATTTATTTGGTTTAATAACAATTAATTTGCGTTAGTCTATATATATATTTGAATTGCAGTATGAGAAATTCGAAGGCGAAAAAGAAGAGCTTTAGATGAGAATTTGGAGGGTCGTTGGAGTGTAACTGTTGTGGAAATAATGTGCAAGCGGCGTGCAATTCATGTGCTATTCGTAACCCGTATCTGTTTAAGTATTAATTTCTTACTCATAAAATTCAATTCATTAACAGTGCCTCCATGACTAGTTTAGTGTCCTCCCACCCTCTCACAAGTAGTAGCCATGAAATGCACTCCATTTGCACATCATTTGCACAACTACTGCCCTCCATTTCACTTGCATTGGACCACAACTAAATATGGCAGCCAACCTGACCAGCACAAGCTCATTGTGACATTTGACATATCCGATGAGATATTCAAGGAGATTCCCCATCCTAAATTGGGTCACTGTATGAGCATGCAAAATTATCATCTTGTAGTTTAGGAGGAGTACCTTTGTTGTGGCTGTGCTTTCGCCTTCGCGTGGAGACTTCATCTTTTGATTATGAGACAATAGAATAGTGAAAATATCCTATACATTAGGTTGTTCTTTATACATTATAGTTATCCTTCAGAGTTTCTGTCAAATTTTGTGATTTTTACTACAAGAATCAAGTTAAAATAATTTCAAATTTAGTAAATATGAGACTTAGTCTTCATTGTTAGATAGATTACTATTTGACTTAGTATTTTATCATATCCATATTTGTTGAGATTTTTAGGAGTGGTTATTGGTTTTAGAAAATTATTCTCAAGTTAGTTGTTTCTTTGTCTTCTATTTAAGGGCATGTTGATACACAATAAATCTCTGAACAATTAATTTCATGCACTTTCCTTACTATGTTGTTCTTGATTTGTATTTTTTTAACAGTTTTTCATACATAGAACTGCTCGAGAAATCCAATGTCGACAATCATTTCAGACCAGCATATATTTTAGGAAGCCAGCAGAAACATCAACCAGTAGTTAAACCACAAAAGAAATTAAACCCTGGGGGAAATGATTCAAGATCAGAAAAAATTAACAAAATCTCACTCCACAATAGTACCCAGTTAAGGAAACCAACAAAAAATTCAGCAAAAACTCAGATAAACCTCGAGCAAATCACAAAACAAAACCAACCCACTCAAATCCACCATCAAACACGAAAATTAAGCAACAAAAACAGAAGAGATCGATACCCAACCTCAAAGTTGAACTCAAAATCTCTGGACATTTTCAAGGAAAATAATGCTTTATATATAATGCAAAAAGAGGATGAAATATCTCAAATTAATTACTTAATACCTTAAAATACTCATTGGAAAGGCGTGCTATATTATATTAGATTTGCCCAAATGATAAAGCAGTAAACAGTATATAAATATAATTTGGGTCAAATTTACTATTTGTGCCAGTTAATTTTATTTAGCGAGTGAAACAAGTAAAAATTTATTGCCCAAATCTAACTTTCGGGAGAAATACAAAGAACAACACCGAAACCATAATTTTTCTTCTAACTAAAGATAGCAACTAGGATTAATCATAATTAAACATAATCAAGTATCAGGATTAATCTCAACCCTAAATTGTAGCCATCGAACAGTCATCATAGTCGATTTCATAATACATATTTGTTAAAATCTACTACCTTAATCGTATAACTGGAGCACCGCGAGCTTGATTCTTTTTCTTGTGCTTGATCTTCTTAGACCAGGTCTAGGTCTTCTTCTTTCTTTTCTTGACTGCACCACTCATGTAGATCAGGAAGTGGACCATTGACCCATTCTGGATGTCGTATAATCGGCTTGGGTACTACTGCCGTCACGAAGCTGCTAACTGTTGAAGATGAGACGCTGGGCTTACGGCGGAATATTGCCTTCCTAGTCCTGGATCTTGGACTTGAGACTATCAATTGTGTCGTACGATTCGACATCAAAGGTCATGGTCTTCCCTATCAGAGTTTTCACGAAAATCCACATTTTTTGCTTCTCCTCTCAACGGCTGCCGTGTCGCTGCTTAAGAATGAAAGAGAGAGCTAGTGTAGTGCCATCCTTGTCATGGATATTGACCTTGACATTCTCGATTGGGTCGGAGGGTTCCCCCTCCGGGGTGATGGTCTTCCCCGTCAGTGTTTTCACTGAAACCTCCATTTTTCTTTCTCTCCGCTTCTGCCGCTGAAGATTGCGAATTTGAAAGAGAGAGTCCGAAACCCATAATTTTAAATACCTTCTTAGGTGATTTATTGGAAGTTGGAACTCAAGCTTTTATGAAGTACTTACAATAACCTTAAAAGGAATTTTCCGTTTCAATCAATGTGATAGTCAAAGCTAAATTATATGACAATATTATGACTAAATTTTAAATTCACCCCCAAAAAGAAAGCACATTACAGTTTTAATTCCATTCTTAATGTGAAAATGGAGTGCAATTATTGTGAAACTGATGTGCAATGGATTGCAATTGCTGTGAAAATGATGTGCAAATGGAGTGCAATTCATGGCTATTTTATGTTTTGACAAGTATCCTTTGCCTATAATGATTTCTTATTAATAGAATGCAATTATTTAATTCGTTCACAATTATAAGGGATCTATTATGCATATTTCTATACTAGCCCAGTAAATATAACCTTTTTTTTATATTTATAGTTCTATGTTCCACCACCTGATTATTATGGATATTTCTGTACTAGTATAAGAGGGGAAAAACACAAACAAAACTTAGCACTGCCGTCATCTCCTCTCCTCGCTTCTCTATCAAAAAACATTCCGAAATACCCATTTACAACATAAACTAATTAATCCACACTAAACAGTCCAAAACCAAAAGAAGATGAACGCCATGGAAAGTTGAAAGAATGAGAGAGGGGGGTGGGGTGGGGGTGTGGAGGGATAGAGAAGAAGAAAGGAATAAAGGCAGGCCCAACACCAGGAATGAATAAAGCTTGACAACTCACAAAAATACATCAGGTAATTGTGGGTTGCTGCTGATCAAAACATTCACTTGCATGTGGGTTTTTGCAAGTCTTGGATTGGATTTAAAATTTAACTGTTATTTGAGGTATGTTTGAACTTGCTCTAGAACTAAAGGAATAAACTTTATGATTGTATTATGTACAAAAATTGAACGGGATGGATTGAATCACCAAGAACTGAGTAAAATTTTTTAACTTTGAAAGTGGAAATCTTACGTATTAAGACTGGGAATCTTACCGATGTTAATATTAAGATAAATTACAGTTTCGGTAGTGTTTTTGGATCATAAAAATGAGATTTGAGAATGATTGATAGATGAAATTTTGCTAGAATGGGATGAAATTGCAAGTCCCAGTCTCCGGGGAAACACAAGGTACCTAAAAGGTAAAAAAAAATTGATCCAAGCGGCACCATAACAACCGATTGAATTGGTTCACGAAGAATGGGAAACTTATATAGTGTACACTTTTCTAGGAGTTATTTGTGTTTCAAACTTCCAATTAAAAAAAAGAAAAGCAAAATCTAACAATATTGACAAACTCACTGGGTTGGATTACCTGATGTTGGAATTAATTAAACCAAACTTGTATTTACTTATTAGGTAATTATAATTGTAGTAGCATTTGTTATTTGTCTATTTCCTATTTGGTTTAGTGTTTGTTTTGGGAAACCTAGTTGTTTTAGGAAATAGTTCTGAATCAGATTAATGGTAGGATTCAGGGATAGTTTAGCCTATAAATAGAGGCATTAGGTGATCATTGTAGTCACAAAGAGATACAGAGATAGATGCAAAGATACAGGAGAAACTGAATAGCCTTCGGGTTGTTTCTCGACCAAGTTTCGGCTTAGGTGCGCCGCACAAATTGTGTGCGTGCGGGTTTGTTTATTGTTTGTTATTACAAAGAAGTTTTATTCCGCTATGCGTTAATCTCTTTAATATTATTTTGGATATATATATTGTTTTTATATCCTACAAGTGGTATCAGAGCTAAGTTGATTCTGTGCAATTTTTGCATCAGCGTCGAAGAGAACAGAGAAACAAAGCCTTTCCTGTGTTAGTAGAATTCGGCCGTCAAGTTGCGATAAGTTGCGATTGGGTTGAGTTCTAAATTTAATTAAGGCTTAAAGCCTTTGTGTTCTTCTCGTCACTTTGATTGTTTCTCTGGGTTCGTGTGCAATTCAAATTGCATAAAATTGTGAGTTTGGCACCGACGGCTGCTACATTAATTTGTCTTCTTAATCGAAGTCAATTGATTCATCGGTCTGTGTGAAGATTTAATTTGAGACTTTGTTCAAATTAAATTGGTTCGAGTTTCTGCGATTAGAGAGAAGCCAAAACAGAAAAACAACTAGAAAAATCTGGTTGGTGGTGACAGCCGTGCAGTCAATCGGCATCGAAGACGGAGGAAATCACCTCCCGGTGTGATTGAATTAAAGAAAGCCATTCTACGGCTTTGAGCTAAAAGAAGAAGTTGTAGTCTTCATTATGGATTGGAGTGCTTATATTAGACATATTCCAAAGTTAGTTGGGAGACAAAATTACCCCATTTGGATAACGCTGATGGATAGTCATATCAAAGTATTTGGTTTGCGACAATTCATTCAAAAGGAGGTGACAGATGATGCAGACGATGAAACAAAGGAGAAGGTACGTTTGATATTATCTCTCATCCATCAATCTGTTGATAGTTCAATCTCTGAAAAAATTTGTCATGCAAAAACTGGAAACAAGCATGGGATATTTTGGTAAAAAGTTATAAAGGGATGGATAAAGTTCAGAAAAATAATGTTTTGAAATTGGAAAAAAAATTTAGAAATAGCAAGATGAGAAAATGTGAAACGATTGATGACTACTTTCATAGAATATTTAAGATCAGAGGTGAGATGACATCAAATGGGTATTTTCTCGCCAAAGATTTTTTTGTGACTCATGTTCTCAATACACTTACTTGGAAGTTTGATTACTTTGTAGCATTGATAACTGAGACAACAGATATTTCAAAGTTGAGTGATTGGGAATTTCTTAATATATTAATTCTTGATGAACAAATGATTAATATCAAGCAGTTAGTGATCAATGAGTTACAAGAGCATGTATTCGAAAATATTGCTTCAAGAATTGTGAATGAAGAAAGTGAAAGAATCAATGAACTAGATTGTGTCAAGAATGTGGATGAAGGCACTGAAGGTATTAATTTGGTCAAAGAAGAAGAGATTGTTTGTCTCACTAAACAAGAGCGAAATATTGAAATTGATGATCACATAGATCATGGGATGGTTGAAAGCTCTGTTGAATTGAAGTAGATCAACTGCAGTAAAGTCGACTCCTTATTTGGTGGAGTGTCCGACCAGGTTAAAAATGTGACAGTGGAGCCTTGGGTTTGCAAGGACATTGTTAGGTGTGACGGCATTGATAAGATTAGTAATGTCGACGGAAAGCTCTGTTCTAAAGATCAATGGATAGATATCAGTGAATTCTTTGATCAAGCTAGGAAATTTGACAAGATGTGCTCAAAATACAAGTTTATATTCAAATCAAATTTGAAGGAAATACCTCGAATTTGCGAGGTTGTTATTGAAATTTGCAAGGATGATTACAAGGTTGACGAGAAGCCTTGTCTAGATGAAGAATGGGTGGACATGACTAAGTGTTTTGATAAGGATGAGTTTCCACAGAAGATCTATGGCACATACAAATATGTCGCTACGATGAGTTTGAAAACAAATGTGAAGAACTACTACAAAGCGGTGTTGCATGTTGTCTACACTGCGAAAGAGATTTCAATGGAGATTCAAGCTCGTGATGGCGATGGAGCTGATTTGATCCAAGTTTGTTTTAAGGGAGGCTATGTTGGAATTAATTAAACAAAACTTGTATTTACTTATTAGGTAATTATAATTGTAGTAGGATTTGTTATTTGTCTATTTCCTATTTGGTTTAGTGTTTGTTTTGGGAAACCTAGTTGTTTTAGGAAATAGTTCTGAATCAGATTAATGATAGGATTCAGGGATAGTTTATGTGATCATTGTAGTTACAAAGAGATACAGAGATAGATACAAAGATACAAGAGAAACTGAATAGCTTCGGGTTGTTTCTCGACCAAGCTTCGGCTTAAGTGCGCCGCACAGATTGTGTGCGTGCGGGTTTTATTCCGCTGTGCGTTAATCTCTTTAATATTATTTTGGATATATATATTGTTTTTATATCCTACACCTGATCTACCTCGATCCACTCGGATGGGATTAGTTCGAATTGCATGCGATCCAAAAGCATTGGGTCAGATCAGTTATGATCCAATCTTTTTTCTCTTTGTTTTTGGTCCATATCACGAAATATGCCTTGTTTCCTTTTGCTTCCTTGTTTCCTTTTGCTTCTTCGTTTTATCTTTCTTTTCAACAGAATGCTGAAAGACCAGATGACAGTAACAGAACTTGACCAGGACATAAATCATCACTAAAAAACAACCAAACTTGTGTACTGTATATATATATATATATAATATATATCTTCAATCAAACAAAGAATTCTCCAATTCATAACAAATATACTAAATTTGTATTAGAACACGTGCTTATCCAAATGGAAATTAGATTTAATTATATGAAATTCAGAATTGGATTCTAAGAACCTAAATTTCTGCCATGAATCTACGCTCAACAATGTGGGCGTATACGCCAATCTTACCCGAGAATAGGCGGGCTTCAGCAAAACCTTTTCACCAAGAAGCAAGTCGAATCTCATAGATCTGAGGTTTTATTAGTATAGAGTGAGAGAGCGAGCAAATGTGGGTGACTGGCGGAGAGGGAGGGAGTTGTTTCTAAGTATTTTACACATCTGGTCAAACTTGCGTGAGAATTGAGTTTGTCAGGTGGAATTGAATCGATTGGCTGTTAAATGGGTTGGGTTTACCAGTTCAATTTTGGAAATATAGGGGTTTTTTTTTATTCATTGAGTCCCGTGAAGATAGTTAAATAGGGGTGGAGTCGGTGAATGAAGTGAAGCCGACGGAGATCTCGAGGCCGAAAGAGGTGACCAAAGCGGCAGAGATAAAGAGTAAATTTTCTTTTTCTGTTAGGTTTTTAGATCAGATCACACGGATATCTAATCCGATCGATCCAAAATCCATTGTTGATCTCAACTAATTGATCCAATTTGGCCCAATCCGGAATATTGAATCCGATCAATTGATCTGACCGAAACCATGGGTCAGAATGAACAGCTAGCTATAGCCATAGTTAAGAAAGAATTGCTTAGAACACCTCAGTTTTGAAGGTTCAAAGGAATTAGTTAGTGGATCCTATAGCAAGTGTCGAATTTTGGGCAAGGCAAGGACAATTATGTTGGTCATCGGTGAGATGCTTCAGCAAAACATGTTGAAATTAAAAAAGCCTTAGACGAAAGTATGGTGATTCCAATCTGGTTTCTCTACATAAATCATCCATAAGTTTGAGGATGAAAATGGGTTGTTACAATACGCATGAAAAGCTAAATTTACCAATCACGAATTTTTAAAGTCATAGTAGCATAGCAAATAATTATATCCTCTACATCATTAATGTGATATGTGTGATATCATGGAAAAAAATTATCGTACTAAATTCAAAGTGTAATTAGTAATTTCATTGATATTGTAAATAATTAATAGAGAATTAAGAAGGGCAAGTCTCACTTTCTTGTTGTACTTGAAATATATATACATATATATAAATATAAATATATATATAATATATATATATGGCCCCTTAAAAAAGGGAAAAAAAAAAAAAAAGGAATTCGGACATATATTAGAAGTAAAGAATATGATCCCAAATGGCTAATAACAAATAGAACAAAGCAGCTCCGATAGCGACGTGAAGGAAGTGTTCACGGAACAGCCTCCTCACCAACTGCAGGTTCCAGCTCTGTCAACACTTCCGGCTCCAATTGCTCCAACAATTGCCACTCCACCAACAGCCACAACAATGTGCAAAGGAAATGGAGATGCCCCAGACTTAGAACTTGTCCTGGCAGAACCTGCCGATTCTCTAGTCTCTACCACACCTTTGTGGTCCAAGATTGTCCGAGTTCCCCCTCTGTTGCAGCATCACACCTCGGAAAGAACACACAAGTCCCTGCCTATGCCTAGAGTCAAGCCTCTCAGGCGGCTTTTCACTCCGATTCAAGCACAAAAAATGCCTATGGACACTAAACTCATCGCGCGTATGCCTACTAAGCCAAGCATTCTTGTTCCACAAATGCCAATCTTCTATTCACGTGAAGTCCAGAGTGATGGCAACCACAACGATAACAGATGATGAGGTCAAAGATACAAGGTAGTCCAGCCACATGTTTCACTATCCAAGAAGCAGGAGTCGTATGTTGAATATGAACTTCTGAAGTTTCGAAACAAACCCAAAGTAGGCTATCATAGATTTAACAAACATGGGTACAAAATGTGAGCCCTGAGGGCATGTCCTTTTGTTTCTTCATTTTATTATTATTATTTTTACAATTAATAAAACCGGTACCCAATCCCATTATTACTATTATAAAAAAATTTTAAAAAATTAAAGAACAAAGCATCCATCCCATCTCCATATCCATGCTTTTGAACTTTGATGGGTAAAACCAAAACAGGCGGGCCCTTGTAAACTTGCTTCCTCCGTACATATAACAACTCAGATTTTCATACATTATTTTGCCTCGCTATGTCTGATAGGACCGTCGTTAGCCCTATCAAATACAGTAAAAGTACTGTATAAACCTGCAATAATTAGCTATAAGTAGCACAATGAGAACAGTGTCGATCCCACAGGGAACGGACTGCTTAAAATCACAAACCTATTAATTCCTAAAAAGTTTGGTTCGCAACCACCTTTATTGCTCAGAGAGACTTTGTAAAAGATTATTGAAAACTAAATACAAATTTAAATTAAGAAAGAGAATTTAATCAATGAAATAAAATATTCCAGCAATATGTAAATCACAATAATCACGTGCATGTTAATCATCAACTCAATAATATATTAAATAGCATGTCATCAATCAGTTATAGGTTACCGTGAATCCGCATCAGACATAACCCAATCTCCCCTTACTTTATTGGCAATTACCGTGAATCCGCATCAGACATAATTGCTACTCTAATTAACAAGGAACAGGCCGTAAGGCATCGACACCTATTAACCAAGTTAACAGCCTTAAGATCTAGGGAAACCCAATTTTAGTTATTCTTATTGAATTAACATCTAAGAATTACTAACCCCTTATTCTCTATTACCTGAAGGTAACTTTGCCACTAATTAATCTTGCCCAATAAATATTATGTTATTTAACTGGGAATTAATTGGCTCTACCTAATTCAACTAAGGTGATCAGTCTTAATTAAATATCAGTATTCAAAGTTATGAGCAGAGAATAAGAAGGAACACATGCAATTTAAATTAAGCACAATTCGGTTTCATAACATGCCCGGATTAATTGCTATTACATTATGCCGGAATAAGAAATTTAGCTACTCATAAATAAACTAACTACGAACACAATTATTATATGAATCATACTGAAAATAGTTGAAAAGAATAAAATAAATAAGAAAGGAATACTTGATTTGCGATCTGGAAAATAATCTCAGAGTATGCAACGTCCCGTTTGGGCAAACGGGACCTTGTCCTGGCAGAATTTCCCAAAACGCGAGAACCGAAACCTACTGCTCTAAAATCTGAAATAGCTATGAAAAATATGGAATAATATTCTGCTTCCTACGTACGTACGTTCTCTCCCTTCTATCCCTTTATAAAGGTGTAGAATGGAGAGAATAACTAATAGTAAATTACTAAAACTCTTGTCCATGTAGGATACTATCAAAAATATTCTCCAAAATAAATAAGGATAATTTGTATTAGGAAATAATCCCTTCTTCTAGCTGGCGCACCACCAATGTTGGCAATTAAAGAATCCAAATTCCATTCCAATTGCTTCACACGATTGATCAATTAATTGCTTCATTGGGCCTTCTTCAATTTCTTTGGGCTGCTTGTTCCATCTTTGGGCTGCTTCAACTTTAGCCCACTTGCTCCTTTTTGCATGCATGATATTAATAATTCCTCCCTTCATTGCTTCTTTGAACTGGATTGCTCTTTTCTTCCTCTTTTTGCATCTGCTTCCTTTAATTATTCTTCTTCCTAAAACCTGCATTTATCTCACAAAAACTTGCACATACCCGTGAGATTTGCCACAATTATGCTCTAAAATTCAGCAGCTAAAGGACATCTATCAAATATCCCCACACTTGAATGACGCTTGTCCTCAAGCGTGAAGTGAAGAATTAAACTCAGTCCTATTTTCTTTCCCTTTCTTACGTAACAAAAACACAAAGACACAAACACAAGAATAGAAAAGACACAAAACTTGAACAGACCCAAAAGAACATAATAGAAAAACAAACAATGACCCAAAGGACCCAAGACATGACTCTCATGACATAATGACACCACATAAACACAGGATTACTCTGCCCAAATTCCTCATGTCAATTGTACTTGCACCACGAGATTCACCTTTTAATCACAAACTATGCAAACTCTACCATTCCACCAAACAAACCATACCAAGTCAGTTTAACACACTTCATGCATAAATTCCCAAGCAGCACTCTTATGGGTAGTAAATCACACAACTCACAATTCATAAAATTAGGACAAGTGATTCATCCCTAGTCTATTCAGAACTCAAAAGCTTGATAACTGACCATCTCCACAGTAAAGATTGAGTAATGCACAGATGTTAAGAACAACCTTTTATTCATATGGACGCAATGGGGCCAAGGGATTTTTATTTATTTGGTCGGACCCTATGGGGTTCTAAGTCACCTGCAGAATTCAACAAATAGTGTGCATGCATATAGAACCTGCTGCTCCTTTTTAGTTGGACATTAACTCCACTTCCTGCTTTTCCTGATCTAGAGCCACAACATTCAGCTCTTTCTTTAATTATTCAAGCAGGGACAGTCACCAAAAACTCATTCAGCACATGATTACAAATTCAGCACATAATCTCCAAAATACAGTCCTTTACTTAATCTGCAAACGTATTAAAAAACATAACCAGCTCTTGTTTTATTTCATCATCGCTTTTCTTTTTTTTTTTTTCTTTCTCAAATGTGGGCTCATTTTCTTTCCACAACAGAACTGATTTTTCATATAATTTCAGCAGATACAAAAAGAAACAGAACTGGACTCCACAATTGTGCTTCATGACTTCTTCTCTGTCGCAGCATCAACACATAATACCATGCAGCATGCACACCAAGGGTATGAAAGGATTTACTCAAAACAGGCTTGGCTGATTTTTACTGACTCAGAACTGAAAGGTCAAGGCTTCAACTTGCTGACTAAGGGGTATTTTTCTGTATAGGACGGTTCAGAAATTCAAGCCAAAAGGGTTTATCCTAGAAAAGGTCCCCCATCATCCAACCATGCATTACTCAATAAACCATTTTGACAGTCAAGCAAGCAAACCAAAGAGATTCTCAAGCAAAACATCCAGTGCGGCTCAGAATTATTTAGTAGGTTTTAGAAGAGGGAATTTATGCACAACCTGTATTAAAATAACGGATCTATCCCAAACCACATCCACAAGAATAAGCATAGTAAGTGATTAATAGGATATCTATGTTGCTTATTTCAGATTAACATTCAAAATTGGACCAAAATCCTGTACTTCACAAACACATTCAAGACTCCAAAGACAAACAAAACACAGGAGAAAATCGCAAAACATCCCCACACTTAAAAGGATGCTTGCCCTCAAGCATACAAAGACAACACAACTATGGAAAACAAAAACAACACAAAAAAAAAAAAAAAAAAAACAACAACAACACATGAAACAAAACAAAAAGGGATACTAGAGAAAGACTTATCAAATCTCATTCGGTGGTGGTGGCTTTGGATTCAGGATTGGGGCTTTTACTAACGATGGCAGCAGCTTGCTTTCTGGGTCCCGTTTGGGCAAACGGGTGGTTGCCCTGGAAGCTGGATCAAGTTTTGCTATCGACTCACTGCAATAAAAATTATATGCTAAACTTTTTTTTTTTTTTAAGACGGAATAAAATACAGAAAAATAGAAATAATGGAAAACAAATAAAAATAATAAAAAATAAATAAATTAAAAAATGTGGGTTGCCTCCCACTAGCGCCTCTCTTTTACGTCTTTGGCCAGACGCAGTATACCTCCTTCAATGATTCAGACAACATAACAATGGAATTTCTTCCACTGTTTGGACCTGGCTAGCATCACAGAAAAGTTTAAGATGTTTCCTGTTGACTGTGAATTTCTTTCCAATCTTGGGATTTTGAACTTGCACAGCTCCACTTGAATAGACGGACACTACATCCAGTGGTCTTACCTTCTTCTTCTTCTTACCAGGTAGACCCTTGATCTCAAAATTCGCAAACCCACCTCTTTTTCCTTGACTGATCTGCTGGCCAGTATCACATTGTGGGGGAATTTGACTCACTTCCTGCAAAAAATCAGTCTCAAGATGCTCTTGGACACAAGGGTCAATCATATCAACACTATAAACATTTTCCATAGGCATTGAACTTTTTATGACATCATCCATACTAAATGTGACCTTTTCACCACAGTAGTCCAAACAAATAGATCCATTGTACACATCAATTAGGGCTCTAGATGTTTTCAAGAAAGGTCGTCCCAACAAGACTTCGGCTGACTCTTTTGACGGATCACTACTCATCTCAACCACATAAAAATCAGCAGGGTATACAAAAGAATGAACTCTTACCAACACATTTTCCAAAAGACCCACAGGATGTACATATGATCTATCAGCCAATTGAATTATAACACTAGTGTCGACTAATTCAACACCAGTTAAAGTTTGATACACAGAAAGAGGCATTACATTAATTGAAGCACCTAAATCACACATAGCATGCTTAATCTGTTTATCTCCAATTACACAAGGTAAAGAAAACATACCTGGGTCCTTGCACTTAGGTGGCAATTTCTTTTGAATTACGGGAGACACGTTCTCGCCCATGATTACCTTGCGTGCTCCTCTTTGCTTCCCAGCCATGAACTCCTTCAAAAATTTACCAATAGGAAGGATCTTTATTGCCTTGAGGAAAGGTATGTTAACCTCCATCTTCTCAAACGCTGCCAAATAGTCCACAGGATCCTCTTTTGGTTTCTTCGCTTTCCCGATCAGTCGGTTTGGAAAAGGTGGGTCTTCATAGGGGTTTCCACCTTTTAGGCTTAGGAAAGGTTCAGGTCTGCTTCTTATTTTTGTTTCTGTAGTTTCAGGTTCAGGGTCCCGTTTGGGCAAATGAGACCTCGACGCAGAACTCTCTGGATCTTCTGGATGCGGAGACTTGATATATTCCCTGGATTTCAAGTTCAGGGTCTCATGTTCTCTTTCTTTTTCGGTTCCTGCGATTTCAGGTTCAGGGTCCCGTTTGGGCAAATGGGACCTCGACGCAGAGTTCTTTTCTACAGCTGGCTCCAAGACCTTTCCACTCCGCAGGGTTATCTCATTCACATTCTCTTTGGATGGCACTTGAACTTGGGCAGGTTCACGGTCGATGGCCCGTTTGGACAAATGGGACCTCAGAGTAGAACTCTCTTGCTCTTCTGGCTGTGGTAACTTCACATATTCCCTGGAATTGTCTTCGCCTTGCTCAGATTTTGCCTCCACTCTGTTCCTACTAATCAATCTATTTGGAAAAGGAGGTTCTTCATAAGGGTTCCCACCTTTCAGACTTAAAAAGGGTTTAGGTCTCTCTGTGACCGCTGGCTTGGTTCTTTCAGCTTCAGCTTCAGGGTCGACGCCCCGTTTGGGCAAACGGGACCTCGTCGTAGAATTCTTTTGCACTTCTGGCTGCAGAACCTTCCCACATCTCAGAGTTATCGCACTAACATTCTCTTTTTGCTGTATTTGAACCTGTGAGGGTAGTCTTCCCTGATCACCCTTCAATTCTTTGAGCGAAGCAGCCAATTGGGACACCATATTTGCCAGACTATCAATACTGGTTTTCTGCTCTTTTTGTTGATCTATTAGAGATGCAATTATATCACTAGAATCTTTACCATTTGCTGTGGTTGGTATGAACTCTGGCCTTGCTGGACCCTCTCTGCTGTGGTGGTCGGTATGCCTGATTCTGGTACTGATTCAGGTACTGGTTCTGGTTACCCTGATACTGGAGCTGCTGACTTTGATCTTGGATGCCTGGTTCAGTCCATCTGAAACTAGGATGATCTTTCCACCCTTGATTGTACGTGTTGGAGTAAGGGTCCCTTCTTTGATGTGGGCCATTCCAGTTTCCAGCAGCATTTGCTTGAGCCAGGGGATCAGAAGGTGCAAGGTTACACTTATGGGTAAAATGGCCCATATTTCCGCAGATTCCACAAACTTCCTCTGTCTGCACCTTATTTGTTCCAGCTACCATTTTAGTCATCATCTCAGTCATCTTTCTCAATTCGACTACCAGCTGGGAGTTGTTCACGGGCTCATCATGTTCACGGGGTCCCACATCATCAATAATGCGCACTTCGGCGGTCCGCTTGGCCAGACGGATGCTGGGTTCAGCAAAGTCATTGCGTGCTTCCAGTGTCGCCTTTATTATTTTATGAGCAGATGTGACAGTATTATTCAGAAATGCACCACCACTGGCGGAATCCATATGCATCCTCTCGGCTTCCGTCATTCCATGGTAGAAGAACTGCAGCAACTCACCATCCGAGTACCTATGGTTTGGGCAACTATCGCACAATCGCTTAAATCTGAGCCAATAGGTGCGGAGGGACTCATCATAATCTTGTCGGATCCCACTTATCTCCTTCTTCACTGCATTTGTCTTCGTGGCGGGAAAGTAATTTTTAAGGAAAGCCTCCTTCATCTCCCCCCATGTAGTGATGGAGTTTGGCTCTAGGGAAGAGAACCACATGTTGGCTTCACCGGTCAGGACAAAAGGGAATGCCACGAGTCGGAGCTGCTCCACAGTGGCTCCTGCTGGTACTTTGCCCAACTTGCACCCCTTGACATACTCACGCAAAAAACTGTGGGGGTCCTCTCTGGCCTTCCACGGTACTTTGGTAGCATACTCAACCAACTAGATTTGAGTTGGAAGTGACCCGTGATTTCAGGCATTACAATTGCTGACGGCTCATCCTCGGCGTCGTGGTTGCTTAGCTCCTTTAGAGTTGGTTCAGCAGCAGGAGCTTCCACTCGTCTTCTTTCTTCCTGTTTATCCCCCATCTTAGATTCAGGCTTGGGGACGGATTTTTGTTCAGACTCAGCTTCTGTTCTACCTCCCGTTAGGGCAAACGGGACCTTGTCCGAATCTGAAACAGCAGCTTCCCGTCTTTGACGTGCTTCTTTTGCGAGTCTTCTTGCAGTTTTTTCAATCTCTGGATCGTACTGCAATTCAGGCTGCGATGATCTGCTCATAAAACACACAAACACACAAATTAATAGGAAAAGGTGATTTAAAACATAAAACCGTTCCCCGGCAACGGCGCCAATTTGATAGGACCGTCGTTAGCCCTATCAAATATAGTAAAAGTACTGTATAAACCTGCAATAATTAACTATAAGTAGCACAATGAGAACAGGGTCGATCCCACAGGGAACGGACTGCTTAAAATCACAAACCTATTAATTCCTAAAAAGTTTGGTTCGCAACCACCTTTATTGCTCAGAGAGACTTTGTAAAAGATTATTGAAAACTAAATACAAATTTAAATTAAGAAAGAGAATTTAATCAATGAAATAAAATATTCCAGCAATATGTAAATCACAATAATCACGTGCATGTTAATCATCAACTCAATAATATATTAAATAGCATGTCATCAATCAGTTATAGGTTACCGTGAATCCGCATCAACATAACCCAATCTCCCCTTACTTTATTGGCAATTACCGTGAATCCGCATCAGACATAATTGCTACTCTAATTAACAAGAAACAGGCCGTAAGGCATCGACACCTATTAACCAAGTTAACAGCCTTAAGATCTAGGGAAACCCAATTTTAGTTATTCTTATTGAATTAACATCTAAGAATTACTAACCCTTATTCTCTATTACCTGAAGTAACTTTGCCACTAATTAATCTTGCCCAATAAATATTATGTTATTTAACTGGGAATTAATTGGCTCTACCTAATTCAACTAAGGTGATCAGTCTTAATTAAATATCAGTATTCAAAGTTATGAGCAGAGAATAAGAAGGAACACATGCAATTTAATTAAGCACAATTCGGTTTCATAACATGCCCGGATTAATTGCTATTACATTATGCCGGAATAAGAAATTTAGCTACTCATAATTAAACTAACTATGAACACAATTATTATATGAATCATACTGAAAATAGTTGAAAAGAATAAAATAAATAAGAAAGGAATACTTGATTTGCGATCTGGAAAATAATCTCAGAGTATGCAACGTCCCGTTTGGGCAAACGGGACCTTGTCCTGGCAGAATTTCCCAAAATGCGAGAACCGAAACCTACTGCTCTAAAATCTGAAATAGCTATGAAAAATATGGAATAATATTCTGCTTCCTACGTACGTACGTTCTCTCCCTTCTATCCCTTTATAAAGGTGCAGAATGGAGAGAATAACTAATAGTAAATTACTAAAACTCTTGTCCATGTAGGATACTACCAAAAATATTCTCCAAAATAAATAAGGATAATTTGTATTAGGAAATAATCCCTTCTTCCAGCTGGCGCACCACCAATGTTGGCAATTAAAGAATCCAAATTCCATTCCAATTGCTTCACACGATTGATCAATTAATTGCTTCATTGGGCCTTCTTCAATTTCTTTGGGCTGCTTGTTCCATCTTTGGGCTGCTTCAACTTTAGCCCACTTGCTCCTTTTTGCATGCATGATATTAATAATTCCTCCCTTCATTGCTTCTTTGAACTGGATTGCTCTTTTCTTCCTCTTTTTGCATCTGCTTCCTTTAATTATTCTTCTTCCTAAAACCTGCATTTATCTCACAAAAACTTGCACATACCCGTGAGATTTGCCACAATTATGCTCTAAAATTCAGTAGCTAAAGGACATCTATCAATGTCCTCTTTTTTATTTCTCTCTGGCAAGCAAAATCGCCAACTATAGCAAAACCACCAGATCAAATTTTTATTGTGGATTTTAAAGTTTTTTAAACAAAACAAAAAAAACAAAGGTCAATCCCTGAACCGACCTGCGCCCAAACTGCCCTTTTCAGGGTGCGACCCAAACCTGAGCCGAACTGTTTAGTTCGGGTCAGCCAGTTTGAACGCCCTAATAGACCTAGTGGAAAGAATAAAGAAAATTCCAAGGATTTATTTGTACTAGTATATAAATTTGCATAAATGTCTCTACTTCTAATTGGAAAAGAATGAAATAATTGCACTCTATCAATCAGAAATTCTTAGGAAAATGATACGGGTTACAACTTAAAATAGCACACGAATTGCACTCCACTTGTACATCATTGTCACAACAATTACATTCCATTTGCACACCAAGAATCAAATTAAAAATGGTGAACTCAGTTTTTAGTCAGCTTTGGGGTAAATGGTGAGGATGGGATTGGGGCTTTGAATACATCACAAAGATGAGTAATATGACATTTCCATGAGGAAGACTTCTTTCGACTTAAGATTTTGAAATGGATTCCATGTGGTCAAGGATGACATATAAGGTTTAATTCTATCTTCTTGATCAAGAAGTAGAATAGTACGTACTAGCTTCTTTTTTTTTTAATTATAATGAAAATTTCTATTTATAGCAAATTTGGATAATTGGGGAGTACATATTATTGCCTAGTCTTTGTGTACTGTATGCATTTGGTTTTCTCAAGGTAGTTTATCGTTAATTGTAAATGTATCTGAGTTTTCTTGCACAATTTGTACATATAATTGCAGATAGAGTTGATCCGCAGAAGCAAATATTCTTCTGTTGGTATGCGAACCGCTAAGCTTGTGACCTCTGCCAAAGTAGTGACAAGGGTATGTAATTCATGGGCAGTTCAAAGCCATTGAGGCACAGAAGACCAACTAGCCTCGCTCAGAATGCAAACCATGTACATCCACTTGCCTTAGATTATAACTTGTCTGGTTTAGTACTAGCTTTTGTTGTGCTTGGCTAAGATGGCTTCCCTCCCAGAGTCGAAACCATAACCAAACCCTCATAACTGATGCGATGTGGTGGCTTAAGCTTGGATGGTGAGTGCTTTCTTATTGTACATTCTTAACATCAAGCATGTGATTTCCTAATGACTTGTTTATGACAAGACTAACTTGTTTTGACACTAAACACAAGTTTGGAACTTACCACAAAAAGAATGCACTTTGGATTTTTGCAAATTATTGTGCAATTATTGTGAAACTGATGTGCAGATGGATTGTAGTTATTGTGAAATTATGAGGGATATATATATATATATATATATATATATATATGCAAATGCAGTGAAATTCATGGCTATTTTATGTTTTGACCTGTATCCTTTCCTTAAGGTTTTCTTAATTAATATAGTTGAATTATTTAATGCTTTAACAATTATGAGGGATACATTTATATATATATATATGCATATTTCTATACTAGCCTATATATTATTTCTTCTATATTTCTTTAGTTCCACCACTTGATCTATTATGGATATTTCTATACTAGTATAAGAGGGGCAAAGCATGTGCAAAAACAATTATAGTTCTTATTATCTGTCCCAACTACTTGCTCCAGGGCCAGTTTTTACGGCTAGAAGATAATACTAAAATGCAGTTGGGGGCGCTTCCTTTTATTTATTTGGGCTGTCTTATCTTTGTGGGGAGAAAGAGAAAGGTGTTGTTTAAGGCAATGCTTAACAAGGTTTCATCTAGATTGGGGAATTGAATCAATAAATGTCTCTCACAGGCGGGACAATTGGTCCTTGTTAAGCATTTATTGGCCTCAATGCCACTCCATATTTGGCAGTTCTAAAGCCACGAAAAAGCACCGTTGTACATTTGGAAAGGATTTTTGCTTCCTTCTTCTGAGGAGCTTCACAGTATGGACCCAAGAAAGTATGGCAGTCATGCCCCCAGCTCGCCTTTCCAATGGAGGAAAATGGGCTGGGAATGAGGAGTATGGAGGTGGTCATACATAGTTTTGCTTATAAATTATGGTGGAAACTGCAAGTTGGCAGTAGCCTATGGGAGAATGTTATGTGGTCTCTGCCGATCCATTTTCGCAACTTCCAGACATGGCCCCAGATTTCTGCAAATGCGAGGGTCTTGGTGGGGGATGGTGAATGTATTTTCTGCTGGGACTCCACTGAATCTGGAATGCAAGGCTTCCTGGAAAAATTTCTATCTTTCTTTGTAGATTGGTGAATTCTTAGCTTCCCTTGAATGATATTCTTATAGGGATGGGGTTTCAGATTCCTTCAAGGTGTGCATTTTGCGATAATAATATCGAAACAATTGAGCATTGTTTTCATGAATGTTAGTTAGTCAAGAGGATATAGGAACTTTTTGAAGGAGTCTGCGAGATTCCATCACTACTACAAAATGTACTTTTTACGGCGGTGCTTTAATGCGGAAAGACCAAAACCGCCATTAAAAAGAAAGTACGGACTTTCTACGGCGATTCTATATAAAACTGCCGTAGAAAGGGACTTTCTACGACGGTTTTTGATAACCGCCGTAGAAAGTCCCCTTTCTAAAACCGCCATAGAAAGTCCCTTTCCAGACGGTTGTATTTTAACCGCCGTATAATTAATAAATATGATGAATTTTACTATAAAAATTGATAAATAGTAAAGTACATATTTAATTAAATTTAAAAAAATTTGGGGGTTAATTTACAAAAAAAGAAAAACTAGAAATTAATAGGAATAGAGGAATGGGCGGGAATTCACAATTACGGGCTTTCTACGGCGGATTTATTAAAACCGCCGTAGAAATGGACTTTCTATGGTGGTTTTAATTAAAACCAAAACCGCCGTAGAAAGTCCATTTCTACGGCGGTTTTAAGGTTTTTATTAAAACCGCCATAGAAACTTGATTTTGTTTGAATTTTAAGGGTTTCCCTTTGTTTCAATCTCCAGCCAGCCACGGCTTCCCCCTATTTCCATCTCCAGCAAACCGAAGAGTTCTCTCGTTGCCGACGCCCATCCTCTCTTCGTCGGTTTTTTCTCTTGTCTTCCCCCGAAGTCGTTCTTCCGGCGGCATTAATAACAAGCTCCACTGTCACCCAACTCCTGAGATGGTTTCTTAATCGGCCATCACCCACCACTTGGAGTTAATCCCCCATCATAATTTCACCACAATCGGTCCTTGTTGTGGGCTTCAAATCATAAAAAAGGTAATATCGAATAGTTTCAACTTTATTTAAGCTTTACAAATTTTATTGTTACTTGATTATTGTGATTGGCCTAGGGTTTATTATTAGTGTTAAATTCGGGTTTCGTAAGATGATGAATGATTAAATTCATATTTGATTAGTGTTATATCGGTGATTATTGTATTGTTCTTGCTGTTAATGATTAAATTAATTAGAATTTGATGGATGCACGCAAAAATTTTTGAAGTTTGGTGGTTGTTCGTTTATTAGCATGGAAGTTTTTGATATATATATTTTGAATAAAGTTGAAATATATATATATATATATCAAAACCTTTCTAAGGTTGTTCTTGCTGTTTTTGATATATATTTTTTGAATGTAGAGAAAAAAATGAAATATTAAATTTTTTTTTTACAAATTTGGTACTTTCTACGGCGGTTATCTTCAAAACCGCCATAGAAAGTTAACTTTCTACGGCGGTTCGCTTAGGATCCGCCGTAGAAAGTTAACTTTCTACGGCGGTTTTGAAGATAACCGCCGTAGAAAGTAGACATTCTACGGCGGTTTTTTTCGAAAAAAACCGCCATAGAAAGCCAACTTTCTACTGCGGTTCCTAAGCGAACCGCCGTAGAAAGTTCGGACTTTCTAAGGCGGTTTTGAAAAAAACCGCCATAGAAAGTCTGAACTTTCTATGGCGTTCACAACCGCCATAGAAAGTTCGTAAACTTTCTACGGCTGCGGATAGATGGCAGTTCAAAAATGCCGAAAACCGCCGTTAAAAGCCCTAATAAACCGCCAATAAAAGTCATTTTTGTAGTAGTGCATCAATACATGGACAAATGATGGGATCGCCTTGCTTTTATGTGGAGATATAAGTCTGATTCAAAGGTGCATGGTGAGCTGGTCCATTTGCTCCTCTCTTTGTGGTATGGGTGATCTGGAAGGCACGCAACAAGAAGATTTTTTACTCAATTGTTTGAACCCATTTTATAATTATTTGGGAAGTTAGGTGTTTGTTTTTGTCAGTGCTAGAAGCCCTTAAGGTTTCATTAAGGTTGATGGACACTGAATGGCATATGGTGTATTGCCTTGTTTGAGAGAGACTCGGAGAAGGGGAGCCAAACTTATATCATGGTCTCCCCCGGCTAAGGTTTGGAAAATGAGAAAGACTCTCTGGCATTCATGTATACGCCTACACTGCGCGAGGTTTGGTTTCTCATGGATGGTGGCTCGTGATTAATCATGTGTTATGAAAAGGATACTCAGTTGCAGATGGGCTAACGTGAGAAGCTAGTAGCACAAAGCAGACGGTTTTAGGTGGCGCCCTTGACCGTACTTGTAAGGTCAAGGGTGGTCTTGTTAGTCTAGATAGCCGCATATTGTTCCATATACCTTATGATGGTAAAAATCGATTTACTTCTGTACTAATTTGCTTCTCTTAAAGATGTAAGGACATTATGTCCCCTTGTCTCTGTGTATCGTTTGATTTAGTTATTAATAAAGGATCACCAATTCTCCCAACCACTTAATCAGGTGTTCTTCAGGAAAAAAAAATAAAAATGAATGAATAAAGCTTGGCAAGTCACAAAAAAGACAATTTCATTGAAATTGTAAATATTTAAAGAATTAATTAAGAAGGGAAAGTCACATTCTTGTTGTACGGATATATATATAGTAGAAGAAAAAAAGAATCTGTACATGCTGTCGAAGAAGCGCAGAATAAGATCCCAAATGGCAAATAACAAAAAGAAAAAAGCATACATCCCATCCCCGTATCCATACTTTGAACTTTGATGCGTAAAACCAAAACAGGCGGGCCTTCTAAACTTGCTTCCTCCGTACATATAACAACACACATTCGTACCATATTCTTCCATATTTTGCCTCTCTCTGTACTCTTTCCAACTGTTTCGGACTGCACTTCATTGTTACACAAATTGCACCCCACTTGCATATCATTGTCACTCAAATTGCACTCCGCTTGCATATCATTGTCACAACAATTACATTTCATTTCCCCACCAAGAATAGAATTAAAAAGGGTGAATTTGTTTTTTAGTTAACTTACTTTTATAATTTTCAGCTTGAAGTCACCTTATTAGGGATACAAAAAAAATATATATATATATATATATATAAATATATATAAATGATACAATGGACACGAGAAAAATTTCTTCCAAACATCGGCACAACACACCAAAAAAAAGAAAAAAAATTTGTCTTAAATTGATGCAGAAAAAGAAATTTCAAACATTTGCTTTAAACTATGATTATTGTTGCAAAATTTAATCTAAACCATGGTGCCAAACAAAAACTCAAATATAAGTTTAAGCCACAACTTTGGACTTTCTTTGGTAACTAAACTGAAGCTGAGATACGAAACAACAAGCTCAAAACTTGGTTTAAACTTGGGTTTGGACCTAAAGTTCAAACCCAGGACCAAACTATGATACCAGAAAGATGATATGCACTCTATTTGCACTCCACTTGCACATCATTTCCAAAACTATTGCACTTCATTTCACTTGGATTAGACAACAACTAAATATGGTTTCCAACCACACTGTATGAGCAGGCAAAATTATATCAAATTAAATTGATGCCATATACTAAACCTTGCTTAGTAAATCTAATTTTCATTTAAATGTGCATGTAATTATTATTTTGCGTGTGATAAACCCGTCGTAGGACTATCAAATGCAGTAAAAATACTGTTAAAAACCTGCACCAATTTAGCTAAATAAAAGGTAGCACAACAGAGTACATGGTCGATCCACAGAGACGGCAAATTCAACACAATTTCCAATTAATATGCAAATTAACCAAACTTGACTAGCAGTCACCTTTTGTGTCTCCTAGAGACCTTGAATTTGTAGAAATGTGAAATAAGCAAAACCAAATATGCAAAATAGATTAAGAATCAATTAAGAAGAATATCCTAGCATTATGCAATCCACCTTAACCGTATGCATGTAATCATAAACCCCTTTTACTGTCTAATTATCCTATGTCGTTTCAGTTATAGATTACCGCGAGTCCCCGCAATCATAATCCAATTCTCCCTTAATGAATCGATAACCCCCGTGAGTCCCCACAGTCAAGGTTATTTCCCTATCTAGTTTAATTAACAGGCCGCGAGTCCCCGCAATCACCGTATTAACTAAGCTAGAAGCATTAAGAATAAGAAGAACCCAAAACCAGTAACCCCCCTCGACGATGCTCAAGAGATTACTACCCAATTAAACCTGTACTACTCGGCCGGTAGTCGTGCCACTCACTGGCCCTACCAGATCTATATTAAGGTGATCAGACTTAATACGACCTTAGTTTTTAGACATATAAACACAGGCAATTATGGAACTAGTTAATTAGACTGGAATTCATTCTTTGGTTTCATACATGCAATGGTTAAGGTTTCTCACATAATACTAGAATAAGATAATTTAGCTACTCATAGAATTAAACATCTCACGAAATAAGATTAAAGCAGCCATGAAATGAAGGCAATGATGGAATATGAAAAAGAGATACTTTACTGAATATTGCTATTGGAGACTCTTCCCGTTTGGTCAATGGGTAGCCTGCCGGAAGGAACTCTCAAATAAAATAGAACTACTGCTAGAATAATGTATCGTGAAATTCTAACTCTATCAGAACTAAAAAAAGAACTCTACGTGAATAAAGAATGAGAAATTAAAATGAATACTGAATGCAAATCTCCATGCCTTCTACCTAGAGAGCACCCCTATTTATAGAGAGGAAAACAATCATCTCTCAGTAAAAATATCCCATCAGTTAAGGAGTAAAGCAATCTTTGACAAAGTCAGCACATCACTCAGATGAAGGAAACAACCGATTGATTTTCTGGAGATTCTTCTGGAGCTTCTGCTTTTAACTTTCACTGCAGTAATTTCTGAAACCTTCTAGAAATTTAACTTTTACTTCTACTGCAGTAATTTCTGAAACCTTCTAGAACTTTAGCTGCTCTACTGGGCTTCAGTTTTCTCCTTCTTTTTGGGCCACAACCCGTGTGACATTCTACCCGAACATCTCTTGCTCTAAAATCCTTGTTTTAGAGTCTTTCCTCCTTATTTGGGCTGTTCTCTAAACCTGCCATAAAACACTAACAACTTGGGCAAAAGCCCGTGAGAACTGCCTTCAAAGATGCTAAAATAATAGTCCAAAACTGGTCAGATCAGCGTGCATCAGCCGATCGATTTTCACCCTTCACATCTCAAGTTTTCTGATTCAGTAATACTTAAGAATTGGTAATTGTCATTGAGTAGGCATAATAATATTGCAGAGTAGCTAGATTGGTAGAAACAATTTGTCATTTTAAGACATGAAAGGTTTGTTTCAAATATCAGTCTTTGTTTGATTTGATACTAGAAATGGTGATTGAGATCTAACTTTATTTGGTTCGGTTTTTATGTCACTATTATTTGAAATCTACTATGCTAAAATTTTGAACTCAAGCTTTAATGAAGTGCATCTTCTTTGATTATAGAAAACTTATCATGTTCTGGGGAAGCATACTGTTAACATAACTGCAATACCAATCAGAACAAGAGTAAGATATTTATTCATTGTGTAGGTTTTGATATTATGTGATTATTATTGAATTATAAAATTTAGGGAAATCTTCGATGCAGGGCAGCGGCATAATTAAGATGATAAATTCTTTGGGATCTTGATTATTTTGTCCCATATTCTTTTTATTTATCTTTTTGAAACATCAAGAAGCCGTTTATCACTACATTTTTCGATTACACTAGTTTACCGGAAGGTTGAATTGCTTTCCTCTTCCACCCACATGCTCGTGGAACTTAATCTAAATTATTCGAGGGATCAACTAATAACTAAATTTGGTGTTATTTATATATTTATTTTTCTTTAGTTGAATCTCTCCTAATTATTATTATTATTATTAAGGATAGAATATAAAGCCTTAAGTTTTATAAATCTACAAAACTAACCCTGATGTTTTGAAAATACCAAAGAGAATACATAAAATAGACCCTAGAACTCATAATATATGAAAATATAGAAATAAATTTTAATAAGTGGGGCCAAATATTTATAGTTAGGCAAAAACTTGCGTGCAACGGTTCATGTATTCAACAAACTTGCCACGGGAAAGTTTGTGGTTCACGGGTACTGTTCATAATTTATAAAAAAAATTTCCCCGGTCACTATTCACATTTTAAAGAAAATTAATTTTCGAACTTATAGTTAAAAAGACTATTACTGATACTCGTGAACAGTATTAAGAATATGTTCACAAGTATTGGATTTGTTACAAGAAACTTGAAGTATGTATTATGGATACTTTCTTCAAATATCTACTACTCTTTTCAAGTATTTTGAATACTCTACTCAAGACACATGAAGAGAGTATTACAAGATACTGGAAGAGAATATTACGGATAATCTCTTCAAGAGCCCCCTCATTTGGTAAGGAAACCAAAAAATTTATGCCATGGTTGTTGTTCTTCAACTTGGCTGCCCTTTAATTTCTTTGTTTTGTTTCCATTATCATGGCCCATCTGTAGAAATTGATCAAAAGCTCAAGGGTTAATTACGCAAAATCCCCTTGTAGTTTGCGAAAGTACCGGATGACCCCCTATGCTTTAAAAAGCTACACAAAACCCACTTGTGGTTTCAAAACCCCTGTAAAATGGCAATTTGGTTTATTCAGTCAACTCCATTTTAAGGGCCTGTGTCATAAAGAAAAAGAACGAGGTAGAAGAATATCTTTTAGTCCATAAACAATAATTTTAGCATCATGCCTAGCAATTTTCTTGCTAATCCTCCACCTTTCAATAGCCAAAATTATCAAATCTGGGTAGTAAAAATGAAAACCTTTTTAGAAGCTAGTGACCTTTGGGAGATGGTTGTTACCAATCAAGTACAACTTCCTGAAGATCTCACTATTGCTCAATTGAAAGAACATAGAGTTGAGAAAAGAAAAGAGAAGCAAAGCTTTGACCTACATTCATACTGTAGTCTCAGATGATGTGTTCACAAGAATCATGTGAGACTCCAAAAGAGAGTTGGGAAACGCTAAACCAAGTGTTCCAAGGCAATGACAGAACTCGTCGAATGCAAGTACTGAATTGAAGGAGACAGATTGAGCTACTAAGGATGAAAGAAAGTGAGAACATTCAAGAGTATTGGAATAAACTCTTGAATGTTGTCAACAAAATCTGGTTGATTGGCGAAGAACTCTCAAATCAAATGGTGGTGCAAAAGGTTCTTGTCAGCCTACCTGAAAGATTTGAGGCAAAGATATCTTCTCTTGAAGATTCAAAAGATCTTTCTCAGATTACCTTGGAGGAGTTGGTGAATACATTGGAAGCACAAAAAAAAAAGAAAAAAAGCAGAGCTATTCGCAAGAAGGAGATAACTGAAGGTGTTTTGCAAGATAAAGAAAAATAACAAAACGAAGGCAAGGATGATAGGGAGAGTGCTTACAATGGAAAATGGGGGGAAAAATGGCATTTTCTGTGTGTCAATATTGTAAGAAAAATAATCATTTGGAAAAATATTGCTGGTTTAGGCCTGATATTCAATGCAGGGCATGCAATCAATTTGCTCATATGGAGAGAGTGCAAAAACAAGCAAGAAAGACAACAAGCTCAGGTGGTGAATCAACAACAACAAGAAGAAGAATTATTTGTGTCATCTTGTTTAGCAGAAAATTCCACCAATGAAGCTTGGCTAATTGATAGCGGTTGTATCCACCACATGATGAACGATGAGTCGTTTTTTAAAGAACTTGACAAGACATACACTTCCAAAGTGAGAATCGGAAATGGAATGTATATTGAAGTAAAAGGTAAAATGGCTATTAAATTTGATTCAGGAATAAAGGCTATTCCTTATGTTTTATATGTGCCTGAAATCGATAAAAAACTGTTAAGTGTGGGGAAATTACTTGAGAAAAACTATTATGTGATATTCAAGAATAAGACATGTTTGATTTATGATCCAAAAGGAGTAGAATTGTTTTCAGTTCAAATGAAATGAAAAAGTTTTTCTTTGGAGTTATTACAAGTTAGTGCAAGAACAAGTTTAGATACAGAGATGGAAAGTATTGAAATTTCCCCAAAAAGTGGACTATCTATTGTCAGTACAGATGAAGATATCAAGTCACTTTCTGAAAATGTTAAATGTGATGTTGCAGTGCTCGAATTGACAGGTTATGAGGAAGACAAAAAGAAGTTGAAGTGGATTGCAAAATCAGATGAGTTGGGTATTCTTATAAAGAACAAAACTGCGATGCATATGCATGAACACAATCTTCAAAAGTATGCAGGAATTTTGAATGAAGGTGATGATGTTTTTGTGAAGGATGATTGCAGTGAAAATCCCAAGGAGGAGTGTTAATTTTTGAGATTTTACTGCAAGAACAAAATCAATTTAGAAAATTTGAGACTTAGTCTTTTTAGTTAAATTGTTTGTTGACTAAGTCTTTTAGTTTATTTTTTTACTTGTGAGATATTTAGGAGATTCTTATGATTTCTTGTTACATGTAGTCTATTTATAGAGATAGCTGCTGCATAATTAAATAATAAACTGAGTTAAAGTTTCTGCATTCTTTTCTTGTGTATTTTTCTGCTAAATTTCCAACAAACTCCCTCCTCTCCCAAACCACTGCTGCAGCCGACACGCCACAGTGCCGCCGTCACTGCCCTTCAACCCTCCTCCGCCCGGCTCATCTGGATACGCAAGTGCATAAGTTGATGGAATTGTGGGTGCACATTTCTGGGAGATCTGAAATGAAGAATACGGGTGTGCTTAGAAGCTCTACCGAGGAATTTATCATGGTTTTGAACTATAGCTGGAGTTGTTGAACATGGACTCGATCTGGATTCTGCGGAGTTTCGCTAATTGATGACTTTCTAATTAGCATAATATTGATGCCTAGACTCTCAGAAAGCTATTTTGGATTTGGCCCATCTTAGCTTCATTTTCATACCTTGCTTCAAACTTCTATTAATTAGTTAAACACCAATTAACATAACTTCCCTTGTTGAAATAATTTCTTGGGCTTTCTTTTTTCGTCTGTTTGTGGTTCTGTTTTAAAGATTTGGAATTTGAATTGGTAGCTTTTAATAAAATGGACTTTTTTTGCCTTATGTATGAAGTTGAGAAATGTTTAGAACTAGGAAGTGGTCATTGAATAAGTTTTTTCTTTTCTATCTCAATCTTCAACTTTGTTTTTTCTTTTTCCGGGGTTCTTGTGGGTTGATTTTCATTGTAAAAATGTTGTTCTCTTTACTAAGGTGGCACGTTGACTAAAATTTACAGCGGCAGTACGTAGAGGGATGTGGGGGTGGCGGCGCTGCAAGGGAGTGGGGGTGGAGGTGGTGGCTAGGGATTTCAAAGATGAGGGCGTTGTACCATTGTGTTATATATAAATAATTTAATAGGGACATTTTGATCCTTTCTAGATTTTATTGTGTTTTACTCATGACTAGGGGGTTAAATGTGAGTTTTGAAAATATTGGGTAGCTAATAATAAACACGATAGCACATGGGAAAAATGTAATCAAGCCTAAATTTAAAACTTAATTATTTGATTTTTGAAGGAAAAGATGGGAGTCAGGAGAGGGTTTGCTATGCTAGATTCGACAACGTTGGGAACTCTCTAGGTGTGTTTCCGATGGTGGTTGAGGGTGGTTCATGGTGAGATGAAGAGAGAAAGCTAAGATATATTAAAGGGGGGTTAGGTGCAAGCGTGCCGTGACTTATAAGTGAGAGAGGGACTATGGTCTGAAAAAATATATAAACAGTGAAGTATGTATGCATTAGAGGCAAAATACAAGAGAAAGAAAAAAATGTGTACTTTACGATTATAGTACAAGATTGATAGAAAATTAGTGCTTTAAAAATTTTGGTTTAGTGCAAGGGGTGTGCTATTTTAAACTTTGCCAAATCGTGGCGATACGCACAACAAATGAACAACTCATAAGCAAACCCATAAATAATAGCACATCCACATGAGTATCCTAAAAGTAATTTTAATTATTATTATTTCAGTTAAATTTCAAAATTGTGTAATTTAGGTATTACAATTTTTATTATTATGTAGTTATTTTTATATTTAAGTTTTGTATTTTTGTTATTTTATTTAAGGCTTAAATCTTTTAAACCAACATGTTTTTGCTGGTGTGTTTGACACTTGCCTCCTGTGTTTTTTAAATACATCTTCTGCCCCCTATGTTCTTTTAACTACATTTCCCCCCCCCCCCCCCCCCCCCCCCCACATTTGACCACTAGTCAACTATATAAAAAGAAAATAAAGACATCCGTGCCCTTATACTTAATTTTACCATAATTATTACATTTATTTAAATATTTTATATTTTTGAACTATAAAATTTATATTTTAAGTATTTTTCTGAAATATACAATGCTACAATTTATTTTATTTTGATTTTCACTATTTTTCTTCATTTTGTATTTAATTTTCTTTTACAAATTATAAAAAAAATTTCAGTGAATTAAAATATTTTAAAATTTTGACTAGATGGAAAATTTTAATATATATATATATATATTAATCTATTCATTTAAGTGCCAAAAATAATATATAAATTATGAAAATTTTAATTTTAGAACATAGTGAGAAAAGTTTAGACGATTTTAAAATATAATTTTAAATATGACTCTTTTGTTAAAACCAAGAGAGTATATAATAAAAAGAAGAAATTTATTCAATAATATATTAGTATAAATTTTAAAAAATAATTTTCCATTTTATAATTTTTAACAGTTTCTAACAAACAATAAAATAAAATTTGTATCAACCAACAATGTAAATGTTACGTAAAAGATAATCTATAAATTTTAAAGGAAATATGAAAATACGTTACAAATTTCAACTAAATTAATATAATATATTTTTAAATTTTAAATTTAAATTTTCTCATCATTTGACAATTTAAAATTATTTTCTTCATTTTAAATACAAAATTTAATAGTTATATAAATACCAAATTATATATGTAAAATTTCATTATTGTAAAATAAAAAAAAAAGAATGATGTTTAATGAAATAAAAATATTCATTTTTAAAAATTGCACTTTTATATTTTAAACAGAAAATATAAACTTTGTTGCTAAAATAATATAAAATGTTGAAATACATGTGAAATTTTGAATGTAAAATAAAATGGAAGGGCATGAATGTCTCTATATGATTTTAAAAGGTTAGCTAGTGGTAAGGGGGGCAACAAATGTATTTAAGAAATACAGGGGGGCAAATGATAAACAAACGAACAAACAGAGGGTGGTATAAAAGATTTAAGCCTTTATTTAAAAATTATTTTGTGTTTACTAAAAAAATAATTTTACTATCGTGAAATATTTGTCTCGGTCATCATAACTATCATCCATCATTGGTAACAAAATCCATGTTTGAGCTTGAGATGAATTTTTAAGATGCCTCTTCCATTGATTCCACCCAACCATTGTAAATTCTCTCGTACGAAACCTTTTAGCCTGGGGTTTGATCCTTCCACCAAGAAATACAAATTTCTTCTCTTTTATGTAGACCATGAAAATTTTAATCAGGGCTTGCAAAATTCTCACCTTTGGAACTAAATCATGGAGGGCTATTTCCATTTCACATCCCTCCCTCCCACAGCCGTCCATTGAAGGATTGATCAATGGACCGTAAGCGTTCGAGGGAAAATATATTGGATGGGTAAGGTCACAAGTACTCGTGATGGTAAAAGAGTTAGTGACAATATTGTGATAAGGAACCGAAGTTGGCTCGAGTGGAGAGGATTTTGCTGTATTGCGTGACCTGGGATGGCAACATTACTGCTTTGGAGGATGGTTGTATAGATTTGACAAAGAGAATGGGAAAGGTTGGATCTTTGATAAACAAATATTGTTTTCTAACATGTGGGGAACTAATCATTGGCAGCACCAAAAGGGTTGAAATCTTGCTTGCGAGAAAATCAGAAAACGGCAAAATACTTCTAGATTTTTGTTTTATGGTGTCGGATGGGGGGTTAATTAGGTTAGGAGTTCTGAAATATCTTAGCTATGGCAGCCTACAGGTGCTGCTTTTGTTGCAACCTTATAGAGAATATTATGTCAGTAAAAGGCCTAATGTGGGAGAATTATGATGATAATTTGGAGCTCAATTTTTATTCAATACCAAAAACTAAGTACTACAATAGATGGCATACCCTTTATATCAATGTTGTTTGACCCGGCCCGGCAACCGACCCGGATAGGCTAAAGGGTCGCTGACCCGCCGGGTCAACCCGAGTCGACCCCGGGTCAACCCGAGTCGACCCCGGGTCAACCCATGGGACATTTCACTAAGGCTTCACAGCCTTCACTAAGGCTGAGTGGCGGGTTGCCTCTCTCTCTCTCTGTTCACCTAATAATTTCTTCAACTTTTCTCTCTAATTAATCAAAACAACAGCCCTATTTCAAACAAAAAAAAAAAAAATCAAACCAACAACCTTTCAAGTTTCAATCAGTCAGCTTCTTTATTACCTTTTAATGCTTTCTACTGTCAAACACCAAAAAAAAAAAAAAGAGAAGAAACAACGAGCCGCTGCAATTTCTTCAACTTTTAATGCTTGCTGCAATTCATGAGGCAACGCCTTTCGAGCCGATCCCATCGTCTTTCTCGCTCCTTCCCTCTGTTTGTTGTCGTCAAAATCAATTCCGACAACTGCTGCAATTCCTCCTCGGGTTGCCGTCGAAATCAATTTCGTTCGAGCAGCTTCAGTTTTGCGAAGAAGACGACCGGATCCGACCCCTAGTCTAGATCCGGTCTTCTCTCGCCGTCAGGTTTCAAGTCTGCTCCAGATCTACTCTCGCCGAATGGTTTCAATTCCTCCTCTTTTGTTGTTATCCCCAAATGAAACTTACTGCTCACAAGTCACAACCGCAGTGAACTGAAAGGAAGAAACCATTGAAAAGGAAATGCAGACATGATTTTCCCTTTTTCAAAGGGCCCATTGTAAAGGAATTAGGAAATGCAGACATGATTTCCCCTTCAAAGGGCCCATTGTAAGGGCATCTCCAGCAGTTTTCACTATTCCAGTCACCTCCACCTCTCAGTTACAGTTTCTATAGTAAATTTGTCCCAACAGAAAACTCTACCTTCCAGTTTTTTAAGAATATTCTTTTTTGATTCCTCCATACACATAATTTTAAATTCAATTTAATTACTTTTGTACTATTTAAGTTATTTATACAAAAACCCCAACTAATTAGTTTATTTTGCAATTTCATCCAATATGATAAATTCATTCCGAATTGAATATCGCAGCAAAATTTTACCCCACATCCACATTCCGAAAATGAAAATCTCGCGGGTACTTTCGGCAATTTAAGTGGATCCGGGAGCGACATACCAGATTATTGATTATGTTAAGAACTATTACACGTTATTGTTGTGTGTCTATGTGTCTTTTTAATTAATTTGTATTTTAATCTTCTTTACTTTTATGTAATGTCTTTTTATTTTATATTTTATGTAATGTCTTTTCATATTATGTATTTTTTAATATAGGGTAATTTTATAAATATGAATGCTTGAATTACTATATTTTTAATTTTAAAACTTTTAAAGTGCGTTTTTCATAATTATATTATGCAAAATTTTAAAATTTTCTTTATAATTAAGTAGAGTTGACTATAATTATATATATTTTAATCACATATAAAATAACAAGTAAATAAATTAAACTCTTAAATTTATAATAACAACAAAGTTTGTTTTTTAATTAATCAATGGGTTCAAATAATAGATAAAAGTAAATTTGGGGATTAAACTATAAATAAAAATAATAATAAAAAATTTAAAAAAATAAGTCCAGTTGTGAATAGTGGACCTCGGCTCCCCGAGGTCCACTATTCATGCCTCTGCGTAAAACGCAAAGGCGGAGGTGGGCTGGAAGCCCACCTCCAAAAATTCAACTCTCCAGCAGCGGAAAACTCCGCTGCTGGAGATGCTCTAAAGGAAATGCAGACATGATTTCTCAGAATCTCAGAAGAAAAAAAAAATGAGAAAACCCGGGGTCAAGCGGGTCGGAGCGGGTCACGGGCTGCCCCGGGTTTTGACCGGGTTTTCATAAATCCGGGTTTCTATATAAATTTGACCCGTCAAGGCTTGCGGGTCGCGGGTCAACCGGGTCGACCCGCCGGGCCGGGTCGGGCCAAACAACACTGCTTTATATAGGGAAAATGCATCCGGACTCGAAAATAAAGCAAAATTCACCGGAGCCAACATTGAATCGAACAACAAAAGAAAACAAGAATAATGAAGGAAAAAAAAAAAAAAACACCACCTAAAAGGACATTCTAATCAAAAGATATACTCAAGCAAAAATAAATAAATAAATAAAAATAATTGGTCTTGAATTTGAAGCCCTAAAATAATTGGCCGAAAAGTGTCGTAGATCATGGCATAGCAATGAGTATTGTTCCTTGGATCGTTTCCCATCAGCCTAGGCCACGAAAACCCAAAAACCTATAGTTCACATTTGCCAGCCGTCCAACTTCTCTATATGCACCAAATCCGCATGCTCCGCATCAGAGTGTTTGTGTGCTGGAGTCGATAGCGGTGGGAGCTAGGTATGTTTTCGATGGTGGTTGAGGTTGAGACAGAGAGAATGCTAGGATAAAAAAGGGGTTTGGTGCAGGAGTGCGGTGAGTGAGAGAGGGCATGATTAGTGATGTGTGTCTTTACGTTGTGTATTTATAAAGTTTAAATTCACAGATCTCACGGGTATTTACAGTTATTTATGATGAATTATGCAGGTTTAGGTGACAAGTTGTGATGTGCAGGAGAACTGCAAAAGAAGGTAGAAATGAAGTTATGATCGACAGCCCAACGGGCCATCTTCATATAGTGGAGAAACTGTTACAGGTTCTTCCTATGTCTTCTATTGGGTTCATGACACACGAATAGACCCAATAGAAAGGGAGCATGATCGAGTTACATCGGATGCAAGTAACGAAGAGTTGTTATGGAACTGTGTTTCCTAGTTTAAGTCGACTTGTGACACTTGTAGGAATTTTTTCTACCATGAGACATTATTCATCTTTTAATTCTGCTCCTTAGTTGTTAATTATTTACTAGTTTAATTCTATCTCTTATGAGAATAGTTAGTTTCCTTACATTAAACTAACCCTGCACATTATAAATGGACAGAGTTAGTATAGGATTATTCATCCTGATTCGTATCGTTTTTTTCTTTAGTTCTATTTACGTACGTAGTAAAATAGCGGCAGCAGAGGGTAGCTTTAGATCAAGTTTTTCCTTTTCGATTGTGAAGCAATTTTTCGACGTGAAGTTTCCGCCGTCAACAATTGGTTTGATCCTTAATCCAGCAATTCCTTTATTCTATTTTAATTGCTTCGGTTCTGGTATATTAGTAGACTGCAATTTAGTTGATTAATCGATTAGTAGTTAATTTATTAGTCGCATTAATTTTCCGTAGTCAGTAGTAGGTCAATGCGTGCACTACATCCTTTCGGTCAGTAATTGAATGGTAGTTAATTGATTCATTAGTTAATTGATTTATTCTTTAATTAAACCACTGAGTCCAGTAGTATTAGTTATATGCATGTGGATTGATTTAAGATCAGTTAGTATAATTGTTAGCTTTATTATTCAGTAGTTTTATTAATATATGCATGCAAGTGCCCTTTTCGGTCAGTAGCCTCTGGATATTACTGGTTTATTAGTTAAATATATTATTATGTCTTTTATAAGTAATTATTGTTTAATTAGTTTAATTAATATGAGTAGCAAAATTTTCAGATCCAGCATAATGTAAATAGCAATTAATCGATGCATGTCATGAAACCGAATTGCTTTTAATTAATATGCATGAGCCTGCGCAACTTATA
Source organism: Leptodermis oblonga (assembly GCA_016801395.1). Taxonomy (NCBI): domain Eukaryota; kingdom Viridiplantae; phylum Streptophyta; class Magnoliopsida; order Gentianales; family Rubiaceae; genus Leptodermis; species Leptodermis oblonga. Next base: position 10,503,484 of record CM028754.1, on the reverse strand, counting down.
TAGAGTCAGTAGAACCAATTAATCTATCTCACTACTTCATGTCATTTAGTTGATAAGTTAATTAGTGGTGAAATTACCATCAAATAATGCAGAGTGAAGGATAGTAATTCTGAACTGGTGACGCGGTTAGGAAAAACTAGAATCAGGTTTCCTTAATTTTTAATGATGCTGGTATAGTTAATAGGTGGCGGCTTTTCAGGCCTGATCTATATTAATTAGAGTACAACTATGCCTATGCTTATTCACGGTAATTGTCAATAGATAAGGGAGAATTGTGTTATGTCGTGCTTATTCATGGTAATCTATAACTGCTTGATATGTGTTTATTAATATATCTTTGAGTTTGTGTTTAATCTGCATGAGATTATTGTGTATTTACATGTTGGTGGATTGTTTTAATTAATTGATAAATTAGCCTCTCTCATTAGTATTCTAGTTTAATAATCATAAGTTACTTTACAAGGCACTCCGGTGCACAAAGTGGTTGCTAACCACAAACAATTGCTTGAAATCAGTAGGATTAAGAATAATAATCACTCCGTTCCCCCTGCTTTCCACTGTGCTAATGTCTGCTATTTTGCAGATCTGGTAATAATTTACTATATTTTTTAGGGCAAACGATAGATCTACCAATTAATACAGATTTAGTGGTTTAAAAAATGTTGTCTAGTGCAAGTCGGGTGGTATTTTAAAATTTTCCAAATCATGGCTATAAACTCAACATATTAGCAACTCGTGCACTTTATACATAGAAATTTGCTCAAACCCATAAATAATAGCACATCCACGTGAATATCCTAGAACCCATAAAGATTGCGCGTAATAATCGAATCTTTAGAAAACCCAAAGAATAAAGGACAAATTATCAAAAAAAACATGTAGTTTAAGAATTTTATGGATGATTATCTATAGTTTAAAAAGTTACGGACAACCCCCATCTAGTTTCCAAAGCATTCGAGAAACCCCTTTGTGTTTTAAAAACTACAAAAAAAATCCCATGTGGTTTTAAAAATGACTAAGAGCCTCCTCACACATTTGAAAGCAGAAGGGGGTTCTAAATACTTTTTGTTGTATGTTGTTTAAAGTTTCAAAAACTAAAAGGGGATTTTGTGTAATATTTTAAAAACCAGTATTTTTTAAATACAAGGGGGTTTCCGGTAAACTTTTAAAACCATGGGGGATTGTCCGTAACTTTTTAACCTATAATGTATCCCCCATAAATTTTTCAAACCACAGAGGGAATCCACAGGGATCACTAAATTACATAAGGGATTGGGACCCCACGGTACCTAGAACTGACCGGTATAGGATAATTTGACCACGAAGGTGTTCATGATTGCATACATGTGAGGAGAATTAATTGCATAATACTGGAATATTTTTATCAATTGTTTGTTTCCTGATTTGTTAGTTTTCTTAGTACGTAGCTATAAATTGAATCAACTCTAAGGTCTCTTGGGTGGCACCAAAGGTGATAACTCGTCAAAATTGTGTGTTTTATTACATTAATCTAGAATTAGAAGTGTTTTCTCCGTCTCTGTGAATCGATCATGTGCTTTCCTATACTATTTATAGTTAGTAATTTGCAATTATAAAAACAGTGATTTTTACTATATTTGGTATGACACGACAAAGTTGCTTATCACATGTCCTAAGTATAGTCCAAAAAGGAGAATTCACAAGGGAATTAGTTTCAAAGGGGGGACTATTTATTCTAAACAGAGCTGGGTTATGGTTGAGGATTTTGATGAATTCATGACTGAGGTTGCTAAGGTTGTTGTTAGAGGTGATAAATGGTTGGTCTCGAATGCTGATTTTATTCATAAACTAAAGCAGTATTGTGATACCGTTAAATTTCTGAATGGTTCAATGCTCAAGTTGATAGGTTGGCTTATTGGAGTTACTTGTGTAAACTGTGATAGAAACTATATGAAATTGCATAATAAAATCAAGGAAAATCTTACTGAATGTGTTCAAGGGAATGGAATTGTGATAGTAGCTAGTTGAGGATTCTTTTCTTGTTGCTTATGTATTTCTCAATGAGAAACGGTGGAGTATGAAGGTTCTTAAAGTCCTTACCACTAACAACATGAGTATATTCTGTCTTTCCATGAAGAATGATGACAAATTGCTGCTTGTTAATGCATCTGACAGTACAAATGTTGTGATATTGGTCATTTCACCAAATGAGGGCTGCAAAAGAGTTTATGTAGTGAAAAATTTAAGGACAATTATACTAGTGGCATTGTTAGAACTTTGTTGTGATTATGTATTTCTCGTTTCACCAATGCTGAGAGGGATAAAGCGTTGTGTCATAATGAAAATGTCACAGAATCAGTAAATGCATATTACGGGGGGTGGAGCTTTTTTGTGCCTTAGAAAAATTTTCAGTGAGTGATAGAGGATTATCTGGAGTTGAAAATTTGTTCTTGAGAATTGTAAATCGTGTTCTACAGAGCTGTTTGCTTCTTAGATTCAATGATGACAAAGTGCAAGTTACAAGGAATGCTGGAGGTGCTGAAGTCTTTGACCTAGGGGGATAATTGTTATCTTCATTTTAGAGACAATTAAAGGTATGAGGGGGATGAGAGTGACTAATGGTGATATACTACCCCGAAGGGTAAACTCCAATATTGCCTTTCATGAATATTTGATTAAGGCATTCAGAAAATATATTATTAGAAGCTTGAAGAGTAATGATGTTATTGGTTCTATTAGGAATCAAGAATTTAGAAGCACTGTTTGTTGGAATTTAATTATTTGAAAAGATAATTAAAATTTTTGATTAAGATTAGAGTATACCAAGTCAACAGTTACTCTCTTAAACCTGGTCAGTTATCTAACGTTGAGAGATTTAGGCAGAAAAGAAAGAGTCAAACTCTTTGAACGTTAGTGGAGAACTGTTCGCAGGCTTTTCTGATTATACCAATAATCTCCATCTATAAATACCTCACCTATTTTCTACGATCGACACAACTGATTTTTCCAGAAAACCCATTTTCTCTGTTAAAACATTTTTCTCTGTTTCGTTCAATCTTTTGGCTTTGCTTTTAGGCCTACTTTCCCAACACTGTTGTCTGGTCTGCTGAAGTAGAAGGGCAAATCTTGGATGCAGAATTGAAGTTGGTAAAGACAGAGAGGAGGGCTGTTATCCAAAAGTTAGCTTCAGGCTCCTATACTAAGCAACCAGCAAGCAAGAAACCAAAGGTGTGGAATGGGTGCTGGAACAACTTCTTGCCAGTCAAAAATCCTACACAACCATGGGATAAAGTTGTAACAACATTTGAAGGAGGTACAAAGGGTTTGGAGGCAGATCTGGTTGGGTCAGAACTTGGAGCAAGGTTTAAGGATCTTTTGGAGTTTGAAGAATCATAATCTATTATATAATTTGTCGACAGTGAAGGTCATGTTGGCTATGAAGATATAAGTACCAACTTAAAGGGAGCTGCTGATATAGGGAGTCAAGATGAGTTCCTTCCTATTTTTCTTTTTTGGTTTCTGGGTTTAGGTGTTTGAGGAGCTTGGGAACATTCATGAGTGATGGGGAGTTGAAGGTATCTACTGATATATGCAAACAACTGAAAAAGCTTGAAGAACTGCACTCAACCCAAAGAAGTTTTAAAACCTTGGGATAAGGTTATAAAGCTCCAAAATTCAAGGATTGAAGTTTTTTCTAGCTGTAAGGGAGGGACTGCAGTTGGAGCTAAGAAGCTTTTGAAATCAAGTGATAAAATGGTTACTGATGCTTACTTGTTGGGTACTGCAGTTTTTCCAGAATTATTGGAGGATTGCCTAAACCAATTTCAAGAGAGGGAAACACTTTATAATGTGGAGCTGCACTCATATACTGGGATTAGGGACTTGAATAGGAATTCAATCATCCACTTGGGAGAAAACAAGCTCCCCAAACCTTGGAATGATTACGTGACTATCTTCAGAGGAGGCACTTAGCACCATAGTTTACATGAAGACTTTTTCAATTTCAATCTTAAGGACAAGCGTCATTTTAAGGGGTAGAGTTTGTCATGCTTATTAGTTAAAATAATTATATTCAGTAATTTGCATTAAGTAAAACAATGCCGTTTGGCAACTACTTTTAATTGTTTATGTAATTGAAATCCCAATTATCAATAGCAACCTAAGAAGAACCTAAGAGGGGGAGGGGGTGAATTAGGTTTTTGACCCTTTAAAAATATTTCTTCTACAAAGAAGAACTTTGAAAAATCATTTTCAAAGACAAGTGTAAAAACAATTTTTACCAAGTGAAGTGTGTGTTTAGTGATTTGCAAAATATGAAAGCAAATAAACAAACAAGCAAAAACACACCAAATTTATAGTGGTTTGAATTCCCCTTGAATCCTAATTTACTCCCCAAGTTCTACAACTTGAGAATTCTAATCCTCTAGGAAACACTTAAAGGAGTGTTTCAATCCCTTACAATTGCTCAAGATTAAGCTCTTAATCGCAAGACTTTCCTATTGCCTAATTTAACTCTAGACTAGCATTTTTGCTCAATCAACATCTTGATCAAGACTTTTCTCCCCGTTGCCTAACCTAACTCTAGACTAGGACTTTTGCTCAATCAAAGTCTTGATGAAGACTTTTCTCCCCTTTGCCTAATCAAAGATCTTGGATAGGACTTGTACAATTGCATCAACCAAACTTAAGGACAAGCTTCATTTTAAGGGGTAGAGTTTGTAATGCTTATTAGTTAAAATAATTAAATTCAGTAATTTGCGTTTAGTAAAACGGTGCCGTTTGGCAGCTACTTTTAATTGTTTAATTCGTGAGTAGAATTATGTAATATTGCTTATATATAGAGCAAGAAGTGAAAATGGTGTTGTGACAAGGGGAAACGATTTACTAATTACAGAGCTAACAGAGTCATAAAACTCAGTCCAATCTCATCTTTCCCAATAACTCATAAAATAGCCAATCATAAAAATACTAAATAACACAGCATAATAAGCATAAAAATAAACAAGAATGAGACACCGGGATTTTTAACGTGGAAACCGAAAGAGGGAAAAAACCACGGGACCAAGTCCAGTCAAATCTCCACTATAATCAATAATGGTCACACAAGAGTCTTCACCAAATAGGTGGATACGCAATCGTATCACCAACAATACATTTTCTAATTTTAACTTCAAACCCAAAGAAAAATTAGAAGGATCTCACCAAAATAGAGGAAATGAGAAACTACTCCGATGGATTCGAATGGCTAGATGAGAGGAACCTGGGACTGCAATTTCATCAAGATTAGGCTTCAAATTGACTTCCAATCTTAGGTTAAAGAACACAATCTTCACTCACAAGGACCCTAGAATTCTCCCCCAATTTTTCTTTCTCCTTATCTCTCTCTATTTCTCTCTCCCCGATTTTGCTTCTCTCGGCTGCCTCTCCCAAAGCTCGCTCACTGCATACATACACGGTGCACTTGAACCAAATTGATTCAAGAATTGGTCAACCAAACTAATGAATGGTCAAATGGGTCAATTAAAACTAATGGGCTCAAGTGCCATTAATTTGGGCTTAATGGGTTGAAGACAAACCCAATTGGGGTGAACCCAATTCAGCCCAACAATCTCCCCCTTCACCTCAAAAGGGGGCACAGTCGTACCCGCTTTCTATTTACAGAACAAGAGCTTTTCTCTAGGCACTGCTTAGTCAACATATCTCACCATTCTCATCAGTATGAACTTTCTCAAGAAACAAAGTCTTAGATTCCAACACATCTCTAATCCAATGGTATCTCATATCAATGTGTTTCGAACGAGAATGAAATGTAGAATTCTTACTCAAATGAATAGAACTTTGATTATCATAGTATATCACATACCTCTCTTGCTCCATGCCCAATTCTTGTAGAAACTTCTAGAACCAAAGAGCTTCTTTGCATGCTTCTGCGGTTGCGATGTACTCAACTTCTGCAATGGACAAGGCTACGCATTTCTGCAACTCACTTTGCCAAGAAACTGCTCCCCCTGCAAAAGTCATCAAATATCCGGAAGTAGATTTCCTACCATCAAGGTCACCTGCCATCTGCATATCCATCCAAAGTGGACTTGCCATTGCCGAAACATAAACACAGTCTAGAAGTACCTCTAAGATACCTGAGCATCCATTTAACAGAATTCCAATGCTCTTTACCTGGATTTGATAAAAATCGACTGACAACTCCGACTGCATGAGCTATATCTGGTCTGGTACAAACCATAGCATACATCAAGCTACCAACTGCTGAAGCATAAGGGAGTTTCTTTATCTCTTCTAGTTTATTCTTTCTTGTAGGACACTATTTCACACTTAACTTCAAATGGCCTGCAAGTGGAGTAGCAACTTCCTTTGCTTTGCTCATGTTGAATCTGTCCAGAACCTTCTTAATATACTTTTCTTGCGATTACCAGATCTTCCCATTCTGCCTATCGTGGGAGATTTTTATCCTAAGAATCAGTCTAGATGGACCTAAATATTTCATTAAAAGATTTGCTTAGCTCTCTTTTAAGCATGTCAATCTTCATAGCATCATGACCAATAATCAACATATCATTAACATAAAGCAAGAGAATAAATAAAAGTACCATCAGGAAAAATTTTCACAAAGACACAATAATCGGTTGTAGTCTTTTGGTACCCATGGTTAGCCATGAAGGAGTCAAACTTCTTGTACCACTGCCTCGGAGCTTTTTTTAATCCATACAAGCTTTTGTTGAGATGACATACAAGGCTCTCTTTTCCACTTTCTTTAAACCTCTCTGATTGTTCTATATAAATCTCTACTTCCAAATCACCGTGTAAGAAGGTTGTCTTTACATCAAGCTGTTCAATCTCCAAGTTCAAGCTAGGTGCTATACCAAGAACAACCCTGATAGAAGATATCTTTACAATAGGAGAAAAGATTTCTTCGAAGTCGATATCTTTCTACTGACTGAAACCTTTCACAACCAATCTGGCCTTGTACCTTGGCTGTGAGCTATTTTCATCAAACTTCAGTCTGTACACCCACTTGTTTCTGAGTGCCCTCTTACCATTAGGCAGTTTAACCAAATCATAAATGTGATTCTCATGCAGCGATTTGATCTAATCATTCATTGCTGCCAACCACTCATCTTTGTGCTCATAACTAAGAGGCTCAGTATAACATTTTGCCTTTCCTCCATCTGTCAATAACACAAACTCAGTAGGATGATACCTTCTGTTTTGTCTCCTCTCTCTGGTGAACCTCCTTAATTGGATAGGAAGTAATTGAGCTCGTGATGACTCTGTTCCTAAAGTAGAAGCTCCATCATTCAAATCATTTTGCTCTGTCTTAGCTCCCCCTGCATCAGCATCAACCGATTGTGAAGGAATTGGATCAAAAATTTCAAGAATTTCAACTGAAGATTTTGATATCTCACATTTTTCTAAGTCTTCAACAGTCTAATCTTCAAGAAAAATGGCATCTCTGCTTCTAACCAATTTCTTTGTAAAGGGTCTCACAATCTGTAGTCAAACTCTTCATGCCCAGACCCAAGAAAATACACTGCTTGGATTTTCCATCAAGCTTTGATCTCTCATCTCTTGGAATATGTACGAAGGCTCTACAACCAAAAACTCTCAAGTGTTTATAAGATACATCTTTCCTTGTCCATAATCTCTGTGGAGTATCACCACCCAATGGAATTGAAGGGGAAAGGTTAATCAAATCAATAGCTGTCCGCATTGCTTCAGCCCAAAAGAATTTAGACAATTTAGCATTAGACAACATGCATCTAACCCTTTAAGTGATAGTTCTGTTCATTCTTTCTGCCACACCATTTTGTTGAGGAGTTTTCGTAACACTCTTCTTAAATCTAATACCATGAGATTTACAGTACTCTTCAAATGGCCCCCTGTACTCACCACCATTATCAGCTCTAACACATTTCAACTTTTTGCCAGTCTCTTTTTCAACTATGCTATGAAAGTTATTAAATATCTCTAAAACTTGATCTTTAGATTTCAAAGGAAAATACCAAAATTTTCTAGCAAAGTCATCAATGAAAGTTACAAAATATAAAGCACCACCATGAGATGTATCTTTCATATAACATAAATCAATATGAACAAGATCTAAATAACTAGAATTTCTAGATGGAGACAAATTTTTAAATGCAACCCTATTTTGCCTTCCATAAATACAATCAACATAGGGTTTCAAAGGCATACCTTTCACCTCAGGGAGAATCTGCTTTTGAGACAGTATCTGAAGCTCTTTTGCACTGATATGTCCAAGTCTTCTATGTCAGAGATCAATGGAGGAATCTTGTTTTGCATTTACATCTCCATTCTTCAACTTTTCATTCAGCACATACAAAGTATTATACTTTCTTCCTCTAGCAATTATGAGACTCCCCTTAGTAAGTTTCCATTTACCACCACCTTTAGTGCTATGAGATACCCTTCATCATCAAGTCTTCCTGCGGAGATAAGGTTGAGGCGCACATCTGGAACATGCCTCACATTCTTCAAGACAATAGTGCAACCGGTATCCGTATCCAACAATACATCTCCAATGCCAACAATGCGACATGACATATTGTTTCCCATCTTCACAGAGTCAGTCTCCAACAGTGTAGGATGGGACTCACATGATAAGAAGCACCTGAGTCAAACCACATTTTCTTTCATACATACCTTCTAATTTCTCCCACAGCCCATTAGCTTTTATTTCTTGAGAAAAATGATGAAAGATACTTTGATCTATCCAACGCCTAATTGTGCCAACAGTCTTCCCCTGCAAATCATTCAATTTCTTATCAGTCATTTCTTTCGGCCTACCCTCATCCCCTAGAACAGGATCAAACAAATCTTTACAATACAAAAGGTCTTCCATTCTAGGCTTCCAAATTGAATAATTGGATGAAGTCAATTTAATCATAGTATCGGACGATGAGTCTTCCATTTTATAAGCACACAAACTAAACCAACCAAGTCTCTGATACCACTTGTTGTGATAAGGGGAAAGAATTTACCAATTACAGAGCTAACAGAATCATAAAACTCAGTCCAATCCCATTTTTCCAAACAGCTCATAAAATAGGCAATCACAGGAATACTAAATAGCACAGCACAATAAGCATGAAAATAAATAAGAATGAGACACTAGGATTTTTAACGTGGAAACCCAAAAAGGGAAAAAAACTAAGGGACCTAGCCTAGTCAAATCTCCACTATAATCAATAATGGGCACACAAGAGTCTTCACCAAATAAGTAGATACAAAATCATATCATCAATAATACACCTTCTAATTTTAATTTCAAACCCAAAGTAAAATTAGAAGGATCTCACCAAAATAGAGAAAACAAGAAACTACTCCAATGGATTCGAAGGGTTAGATGAGAGAAATACGGGACTGCAATTTCATCAAGATTAGGCTTCAAATTGACTTCCAATCTTAGCTTGAAGAACATAATCTTCACTCACTCTAGAATTTTCCCCCAGTTTTTCTTTCTCCTTCTCTCCCTCTATTTCTCTCTCCCTGATTTTGCTTATCTCGTCTGCCTCTCCCAAAGCTCACTCATTGCACGCACACACAGTGCACTTGAATCAAATTGATTCAAGAATTGGTCAACCAAACTAATGAATGGTCAAATGGGCCAGTTAAAACTAATGGGCTCAAGTGCCATTAATTTGAGCTTAATGGGTTGAAGACAAATTCAATTGGTGTGAACCCAATTCAGCCCAACAAACGGGAGAGCAAGTAAAAGTTGATTCTATATTCTCATCTGAATTTCTTCTACATCTCTTCTAAATTCTAATGGGCTCAAGTGCCATTAATTTGGGCTTAATGGGTTCAAGACAAATCCAATTGGGGTGAACCCAATTCAGCCCAACAAACGGGAGGGCAAGTAAAAGTTAATTCTATATTCTCATCTATGGAATTTCTTCTACATCTCTTCTAAATTATTGTCTCATCTCAAAATCTCTGTTGTTCTTTTCTCATCTTTTTCTACAGATTACTACTTGTAATTTGCCTTATAGTTTGAGTTAATTCGATTTCTGGGAATTAATTCTCAGAAGCGTAACAAAAAACTAGGCAAGTGGGGTGGGGTTCTGCACGTCGGTTTGTGGGCCTTTTTTATTATAGTATTAGAGTGTCAAAAGATTTCAATTAGACAGTCTCTGACCTCTCTAAGCAGAGGCAAAACGATGTCACTTTTCCTCTACTTCACCCTTACACAATTTTTGGTTGCTCTCTGGGTTGATAGTTCATATAAAATTCAACAATACTGTGCTCCTTCAGAGGATTGAATTTCCCTGTTTCCTTTTGGTTCTTTTCACCACTTCTTTGCATGTTGTTTCTTTAATTTCTACTGTGCCTTTTTGGGTCTTTGTACGCTGTTCGTATCCTGTGATTGAGGGGAGTTGTTCAGAAGAAATTTGATTTGCTCAAACCCCAGATGTTATCTTCCTTCTCCTCCTCTCCCTCTTCCTTCCTTTCGCATTCTTCATGTTCTCTCATTATTTTCCCCTTTTTTTCTCCCTGGTAATATCATCCTTGATTCACTTCCCTTCCCCCTCCTATTGACGAAAGCTTTGCTATTTTTTAGATTTTAGGAATTTTTTTAGGGCCTGTTCTTTAGGCGGCTTTCAGAACAGGTTTGAGTTTTAGGTTTAGGTTTAGTTCAAATGTGTTTGTGCCCAAAACAAAGAAACAATGGTTTTAACCCAAAACGTAAAGACATATTCCACCACCACCCGGTTCGCCCCTCCACCGCCTCACCACTGCCGCCGTCTCACCACCACCACCGTCGGCCTAAACCCTAAACCCCCAAAATCCAATTCTTCTTCTTCTTCTTTTTCTATTTCAAGCCAAAAATTTTGAGATTGGCTCCATCCACGCTTCTTAATCCTTCTCAGAAGAAAAAGTTGATATTGTTTCCTTTTCATTTTAGTTTTGTTTTCCCTTTCCTTGTCTAATGTTGTTTTAGTGTTTATAGTTTATTTTTTTGATTCTCTAACGGTTTCCGCAGGATGATAAATCAAACAAGATGATAAAAATTTGGGTTTTTGTGGTTTTGGATACGTACTGCTTCAGAAATCGAAATAGGAAGTAAACATAAATTCCCCCCCCCCCCCCCCCCCTCTTTCTTTTTTATAGTTCTGTTTAGTTTAGCTGAACTTTTATTCTGTGTTTTTTTTTCTGTTTCCTTTCGGCTTGTCAATGCGAAATGAGAACAGTTAGGATTTTTTCTTTCATTTTCAGGCGATTTCTGGAATTATTTTCAACCTTGATGTTGGGTGAACTTTTTTTATGCCTTCCTTAAGCTGTAGCAACTAAAGAGGGAGAATATGGGATGAGAAACCATGACTTGCTAATTCACAGTGACAGTCGAAATTGGAGATGCAGATGATCCCATGCCCCTTCACGCCTTCGCCTTCATTTTTCGAAATTGCAAAGGAGAAAAATATGGAAGAAAAAGGTGTAAACTTTTGGGTTTTTCCTTTTTATTTTTTTCAATCTTGCTGGCTGAATTTCTTTTGTCTATTGCCTGTTTTGTGTGCTGTTTAATGAGGTAAGTAGATGTGTTTGTGTGCCTGATCTTTTTGTTTGTAGTCTTGCTGACTATTTGTTTGTAATACATGTACAGAGATGAGGATGGAGATAAACAGGTGAGTATATATGCTGTTTAATGGAAAGTTGGGTTCAGAATTTAAAAGGAAAAGGGGCTAATTGAAGAGATGTCAATGGTCTCCATTATGAAAAAATGAGTTGTTGATGCGAGGAAGATAAGTTTCTCGATCACCTTCTGTTTCTTAAAGTTCTTATTCTCTTGTTTTTATTTGTTGTTTCTCTATCTGGTTATTGGAAACTGAATTCAGATTATAAAGATGCATGATAAGTTTGCACAACACTAAATTTTTTACTTCAACCCTATACAAACTTATACTCTCTAATATTATTTTGCTCTAATGTTCCTTTTAGATTTCAGTCATATTTTGTAGCCATGCTTTGAATTAGTCAGTTTTAACAGAATTCTTGAGCTTTGTTTAATTAGGTTGCCTTTTTTGTTTCTTGTGATCTGGAAATAAGGATTCAATTAAGCCTCATTGTGCATATGTAGGCTGATGCTACCTTGACTATTTCCCCAAGGCATAACTATACTTATGCATTTCATGCACTTTTCCTGTTGCTGATCAAGGTGTTCTGGCACTACGGAGAGGTTCTTGGCCTACTGTTGTGAGGGATATGGCTTTGAACATGGGATGCTTGCATCCTATGATCAACATGTTGAGTTTCTAGGATTCTCTTGGTTTTGGTGAGGCTTTTACTGTTGTAGGTATGATCTTTCGTTGAAAATACTTGTGTTGTAGTTTCATTGGTTTGGAACTAATTCGTGAATTTTAATGCTTTGTGTGCATCTATGTTGTAATAACTGTTTAGTTGTCTTCATTTAATATTATTACAGAAAGTCTTGCCTTGATTGACAATTTCCAGTTGGCTTTCATGGGCCAGTATTTTTTCTAGATTTTTCGGTGCAGCCTGCAGATTGTCTTTTTGATTATGTCAAAACTCAAATACAGAACATGCAACCAGATGCTGAAGGAAAGCTGCCATGCACTGTTTCTTTAGATTGTAAGCTTCATTGAGAGCCTCTATTGCTGCTAACTATGACCACTCCATTCCATATTTTGTTAGTGCAGAGCACAACGGTGGACCACCTTGTGGTCAAGTAAGAGGGCTTGTCGTTGGCAATTCAGGTGGGTAATTTAGATTGGTTGAATTTACTTTTGCGATAATAGTTATTTGTTGGACTGAAAATTTGTTTTCAGTTTTCTTTTTTTCTTTCTGTCTTAATACGACTATTTTTGTAACAAGAAATTGCATCTCCTGAATACTAAAGCAGCCATCTTTTACTTTTTGTAGCAATTAAATCTTTTTCTTTTACTTTTTCTTTCGCTTTAGTTACATAAGTTACTTGGATGACCTCTCTGATGGGTTTTGAAGGTTGGTGTTTTGATGTGTATAAGTATGATTTTATTACAGTTAAATCTTGGAATTCTGGAAATTGTAAGATGTACTCTTAATTGGTTTTGAAACATTGGGGCTACTTTGATCGAACTCCTGTTTTGGAATGTTAATATGGTTTGGAGAATTATATATTGCCCTCTTAAACTTAATTTATCATTCCTCACTGGCTGCTAGAATAATCGAATCCATGTTAGTATTCACTCACAGTTTATTGATTTTATGAGTGAAAATGGTTTCCCTTGTGGAAATGAAGGATTATTCATTGAACAAATTGTTATATATATGAATGAGCGTACTCTCCTTTTATTTTTGATTGGGTATACTTTTTCTGTTTCCAATAATCTTGTGGTGTTAGGAGTTTTTTTTAAACCTTGTGTATGAGAAGTTGCAGTTGTGTTTTACACCTCTAAAATTAGACAACATGGTTTTGGTTCATAATGGACTGAGTTTTATTGAAATTAAATATATTCTTTCTACGCCTTTTCATTACTTTAATGTTCCTCTCTTTTAGAAATTTAATTTGTAAATGCAAAGTGCTTGATTTCTTGATTGTCTGTGTTTTGTTTGTTTGGAATCTAATTTGTCAAAGTATTTTGCTGTCATTCTTCTCCAAAAATGTTGGAAAGATTTAAAATGGGAGAACTGTGGACATTCTTCTAACTACATTGTAAAGTCGCTTTTTATTCTTTAGTGCTCTTAGTTATGGCTGTATTGGGTTGGCATTTCTGCCGAGACTGAATAATTAAATAGGATATTTGGCTATTTAATAAACTACCTTGTAAAATCGATCGCACACTATTCTGGTGTGTGTTTACTTAATTTGTTTCTTTAGTCAATGGCAAAGTTTTGCATTATGGGATTAAGCTACAATTGGAGGGCTCAGGATCCTCTATGTTACACTTTTCTGTTACACTATCTGTTACACATCTAAATAGTTTATTATAAATATTATTTTTTAATTTTTTTTTTTACCAATCATATTCATTCGCATTCTACCTAACTGTAATAAAAAAAATTTTATTTTTTACATTAATGTGGTATTTTTAATAAATTTTATGGTATTTTTTTATTTTTTAAACCCAATAAATAAAAATAAATATATCCTACATCAAAATGGGTGAACCCTTAGTCAAAAAATATTTATTATACATAATAATAACTATAAAAATTTCCACGTTAATAAAAAAAAAATTAATCACATCTACGACGGTAATTTCGCCTAGTAGATACTAAATGTCTATAAAAATGCAACCATAAATCCCGGGGGCGTAGGGCTGCTCAAAATAAAAAAAATCATCCCGAACGGTTCGGGTTGTATTCAGGACACGGCCCAAAAGTCACGGTTCAATTCGGTCCAGTTCCAGCCAAACTTAGTTCGGTGAGGGTCACGACCCGAATCGGCCCTTTTGACTTTTTATTTTTATTTATTTTTAACTACTCAAATGTCATATTATTAAATTTTTAAAAGAACTAGATTTTATATGAACCTATTAAAATCTATATATGGTTTTTTTAAAATTTAAAACGTGGAATTAGTTACCCATTTATTGAACGCATAAATAAAAAGTAAGAAATAAAATTACCCTCAAGGTTTACAATTTGTTGCCCAACCTATTGAATTTTATATAATTCACTTTGGGCTATTTCCGAAGTTGATACTCAAAAGTCTAGAGCTTTTTGGGGTTCGGGGCCAAAATCCACATTTCACAGTCGTCATCCGAGAACCCCTCGTCATCTGTTTCCCATGTGCCGTACTCTGGCTCCCTATCCTCATTATGTCGGTCATCATCCTTGTATTTTGGAGATTGTGGCACAGACGAAATGGCTGGAATATGCGCTTTAGCGGGCTACTTTCCAATAATTGAGCGGCAAATGGCATTCTATTTGTGGAAAGTGGGGTGAAAGTGTTCGATAATGGCTGCAGCTTGGAAACTGGGGCAGACCGATAGATCATTGGCGGATGCTTCACCTCTATAGCAGGTTGAAATACATTGGACCATAACGGCATTGCCCGAATTGGTGCTTGAGAGAGCCTCCCTTCCGTGGAGTGACTTGCATTTTGCATTGATGATAACCGCTTATTAGGAGGCCCCAAGGATTGTAATTGCTGGCATATTTGGGTGGGTCTAGAGCTCTTCGATCTACTGCTTGAACTTGGGGTTACTATGTATTTGGCGCAGCAAGAATGGCTTGAGAATTTGGTCGAACAGGTTCTGGGGCTGCTGGGGCAGTGGCTGGGGCATTTTGTCGAGCACCTTCGTGGCGCAAAGGCGTGCTACTGTTGACGTCTAATTCCTGGGTGCTGGGTATTCATGGACCTATTCTGGGCGCAGCAAGGCAACTAGCTGGGGCATTTGGTCGAACAGTTAGTTGCTCTGAGTTGAGCTGCGAGTAGAGGGCTAAAACGCTGGGGGCACTAAGCGTTTTGGCAGGTGGGTCTTCTGCAAAAATTTCTTGTACATCACTAACTGCGTCCAATCCGATGGAGGTTGTTACATCAAGGATAGTTAAAGTTGTGGGCGCTGTGATCAAAGCCGATGTTGGGGCTGGTTCCAGCAATGGATTATCTTGGCCTGGGATCTTGGATTTCCCCTTATCTGTTGAAGGATGTGGCAGTGGCGGTGGATCTAGTTTATCAAGTGGCTTTCTCTTCCATTGCTGCTTTGAAGATGGAGGTGGCTCCCCCTTGCGATACTCCGATTGATGGTGGCCAACCTTGTAACAATCCACACCATACGGTGGTATCTTTTCGAAGTCCCGAATTTGGAGGAAACCTCTTCCTCGAGATTCAAGATATATACAATCCTGGAAGGAGTTTGAGGAGGTCAACCTCGGTACAAACCCTCACAACTGACAGTCAAGATATGTGGACAGAGACAATGACCAAACATGTTTCGTATCGACATTAACGACCATTCATCATACATTTGGAAAGGCAATTGCGGAAGACTTACCCTAAACCGGAACTATAGAGGATTCCGCTCTCGGATTGAAGTCTTGCGTCCACTTCATGATTCGACAGCGTAAGATCTAGGGGTGGCAAAAAAACTCACTAACCAAAAAATCGCCCAAATTTATTGGGTATTAACCAAATAAAACACACTTAAAATAATAATGGGTTAGGTGGGCTTGGGCTAAATATGTAATGGACGGGTTTAGGGTAGCCCATTGGGTACCCTAAAACCCTCCCATCATGGGTACCAAAAATACCCATCCAAAACTACCCTTAAAAGTATAAATAAAACCCAACAACTCACTTATTTTAGTGGGTCCATTTTATTTTTTTTTCTTATATTATTTTTCGTGTCTTACAATTACTTTACGTTCTTTTCTTCCATTTATTTTTTTATAATATTTTTAAATTACTCACTTAAATACTAATTCAAAATTCGTTTGGGCTTAGACTCGGGTTTAGGGCTGGGTTTGGGCTGGGCCAGTTCAGTTCTGGCCCAGTTCTGGACCGATTTCTGGATGGGCCCAGTTTCGGGCCTCGAGTCCAGTTTTGGGCCCGGCCCATTTTTTGCTCGGGCCCAATTTCGGGCCTCGGATCGGGGCATGCACGGGTTTATATAAATATAAAAAAATTGAAAATTGTGTTTGGAAAAAAAATTTACATATGATTAAATATAAAAGTATACAAAATTTAATATTTCAAATTTTAAAATAGATTCAAAAAATTAAAATTCGCGTTAAAAAAATTAAAATGAAATTTTAAAAAAATTTAATAATTTATTAATAAATTATTAAATAAGTCTTATATTTTTGTATAATGGGTATTATGGGTACCCATGGGTACCCATAACTACCCATTACCCATTTGAGTGAAGACCATTAATTGAATGAGTAATGAGTACCCATTACCCATTAACTTAACACCCATTTAATACCCGCCCACTACCCGCCCAACCCGCCGGTTTGACACCCCTAGTAAGATCTAAAATTCCAAATCCCCTTCAAGAAGCAGCGACTGTAATCAACATCTTGTTCAAAATGTATGAGGATTTTCCAGGGCTCAATCGATCCGATGTGAAAACCTCCCACAAATCTTGCCATTAGAAAATTTGTTCAAAAATCATCAATTAATGGCTTACCCCGTGATAAATTCCCGATCAGGGATCTCTTAAGAGGTGCCTCAAGTAGATCACTCTCTTCATCTGTGAAGATTAGAGAAAGCTTCCCACATTGCTATGTTGGTGTCTTCAGTGGGAGATCAATTGGAATGGGTAGCAGCGGCAATCGGTGTTTAGAAAGAACGGCTGCATAATTAAGGGTGGCCGGCCACTGGAGGAGCCATAAGAGGGGCCCAGAAGGAGATCGCAAAAGATCAGAGGGAATTTCTGAAAATTAGGAGCATTCCTATCGCCACTCCTTTTCCACCTATTAAAAGCCATATCTTTTACCTCGAACCAATTAAATTTATAGATATAAATCAAATATTAAACAATACAATTCAATATCATAAAAGTATATAACCCTTATCAGTGATCACTATCCAATGACAACGATTGGGTGCTCCTCACTCAATCCTACAATCTCTGTAACATTGAAAACAAAATAAAGAAAATTACATTTTCACAATTTAAATAAAAAAGAAAAAATAATCCAACTAAACAATAAATATTCAAACAATTATTCAGCTGATTCGATACTATTAAGTTCTTCAAGATATTGCTCTATTCTAATAGGTTGATGACTTTTGGGTGGCTAATCTTGCGAGCAAATGACAGCTTCAATCATTTTTACGGATAAGGAACTCCGGAAAGAATCAATCACACGACCACTGGTGCTAAAAGCAGACTCTGACGCCACATTTGTGACATGAATAGCTAGTACATCTCGTGTCATCAAGGCTAATGTCGCATATCTATTAGCATTTGACTTCCACCAGTGAAGTATATTGAACAATTTGTCATTCTCATCAGCTTCCCTATCAATCAAATATACTTCCAATTTTGTCTTAGCTGCAACCATGCTTGATTCATATTGTATCTTTCTCTTGCCATATAAAGTATGCACGTATGAGGCAGCCCAAATAGTACATCAACATCAACATCAAAGATATTCAAACTCATGCAATAGTGTCTCGATGGCTCGTCGAGCCAATCGAGCCAGGCTATATATATATTTTTTTATTTAAATTTTTTTAACTTTTTAAATATAAATTAAATTAATTCGAGCTCAAAAGCTTCTTTTATTTCGAGTTCAACCCTATTATTATTTTGATGAGCCGAGTTAGAGCCCAAATATTTAGGCTCGTTCGAGCTCGAGCCTAATTGTTGTTTATCAAGCCCAGCTCGATTAGAACCCAGCTCAGCTCAACTCAGTTTGTTTATAGCCATATTCCAATCCTCAGCTGGTCTTTTTTTAATTTGTAGGAATGTATACTCGGTATTCTGTACTGCAAAATAGTAGTTTATGTTACACATCATGTGGAGTTATTGCCAGCTGTTGAACTCATTCTAGTAAGTAACGTAGTCTTTTTCTCTTCAATTTTCATCGAGTTAGGTTTGATCTTCCATTCTCACAACATACGTTGCACAATCTAACAAATTTTTAACAGGTTATGAAAGATGGGAAAGTTACACACGCAGGGAATATATGATGACATTCTAAAGCCAGGAAGTGACTTTCTGGAGCTTGTGGGTGCGCATAGGACATCTCTATTCGTGCTAGATTCTATTGAAGATGGTAATATGGTGGGAAGCGCCAACAATTTGGGGAACGACAAATAGAATAAAGATGATCAAAATGTCAAAATAGGTGATATTGACAATGGCGATAACCTAAATGCCAGCTTGTTGAAGAGGAAAAAAGAGGAAAAAAAAAGGTAAGGTTGGATTTCAGTTTACTGGAGGTATATGACAAATGCATACGGTGGAGCTCTTTTGCCTTTGGTATTGTCGACGGTAGTTCTGTTTCAAGTATTTTAAATTGAAAGCAACTACTGGATTGCTTGGGCTACAACACTTGTGTCAAGGGATGATGCACCTAAAGTAACAAGCTCGACTATCCTCATTGTCTATGTTTGTCTGGTCGTTGGATGTTGCTTCTGTACACTTGCAAGAGCATTGTGTCTCGCGGTAGGTGGCTAATCAAACTTGCATGAGAATTGAGATTGTCGGGTGTAATCAAATCGATAGGCTGGAAACAGGGTGGGTTTACCCATTCAATTTGGAAATGGTGAAATGCACCAAATACCACACAACTTTCCTTTAGAAAGCCCATTTACAGATACTTTACTTTCAAAATGGGCAAAAACTACCACTTTGTTAGTCAATTCCATTAAGTGGCTAACAGTCAAAAAAAGACAAGGACAAAATCATTATTTTACACGTCGCGACACTGTTCATCACCGTCCCCAAAAAATTTAAAAATGGGCACTGTTCATCTTCTTCGATGAACAGTCTGGCACTGTTCATCGTCTTGTCTTCCCAAACTTTTGTGTTTGATCACTTCAAAAAAAACCAGCAAGAATGGCTTTGCTGATGAAAGGAACTGATAGGCCGCTTCCGCTTCTGGTTAGTCTCCGCCGCCCCGTCGCCCTAGGAAGAGCACAAGGCTGTAATGCTCCCCCTTCAATTCAATTCAGGATCTTTTTCGATTCCTGCCAAATGACAACAATGTGGAAGAACTCAAAGAATCAATTAACAAACATCTAGGTTCCCCTGAAAATCTTAATCAGCTTCAAGAAAAATTGGTCTTGAAAAGAACCCAAAAAAGAAAGGTACTTTCTAAAGTTTCTGAAGGATGCAGGGCAAAAAGGGCCAAACTTGATAGGTTTAAACATCTGGGTTCAGCAAGAAACGTCCTTTTAAAAATTTCAAAAGCAAGAAAGATCCTCTTGAAGACGAAATTAAGAAATCATCAGGAAACAAGACAGGCCTCTGCTCAGACCAAATCTCCCAGAAAAAGGGTACTTTCAGGAGTTGAGGAGGGAACAGCCCAAGCTGCTACTGCCAACATTGTTCATCCTCTTCCCGAGAAATTCATGGCAAAAATTAGGGAATTGGGGTTTGCAGGGGAACCAATTCTGGTGATTCAAAAGAAGTTGTACGCATCATATGTGGACATCGAAAACAGAGATTGTTGATGCTAGTGAATCAAGTAAAGAGCAATGAATTCTTGATGGACGAAGAGAGGAATATGTTCAAAGATATCGACGCCGGTGAATCAAGTCAGTGATGGACTGTTCATCAAAGAAGATGAACAGTGCCCGTTTTTAAATTTTTTTAGGGAAGGCGATGAACAGTGCTGCGATGTGTAAAATGACGATTTTGCTCCTATCTTTTTTTGACTGTTAGCCACTTAATGGAATTGACTAACATAGTGGCAGTTTTTGCTCGTTTTGAAAGTAAAGTGTTTGTAAATGGGTTTTTTTTAAAGAAAAGTGGTATTTTTTTGCAAAACCCAATAGTTGTGTGGTATTTGGTGCATTTCACCCATGTGGAAATACAGGTTTATTTTTATTATTATTCATTGGCTCCGATGAAGATAGTGAAATAGTGGTGAAGCTGGTGAATGAGGTGAATCCGACTTAAACCGTGTGGGTCAGAATGAACGAGGTGAATCCGACTTAAACCGTGTGGGTCAGAATGAACAGCCAGCTATGGCCATAGATTGGAAAGAATTATTTAGTGGACCTTAGTATTGAAGGTTTAAAGGAATTAGTTTTTGGACCTTATAGCTCATGTTGAATTTTGGACAAAGAAAGTACAATTATATAGGTCAGTGAGACAACTTTGGCAAAGCATGTCGAAACTCAAAAAGCCTTAGACAAAAGTCTGGTGATTACAATCAGTTATTGTGGGATAGATTAAAGCAACCTTGAGATATACATATATAAGCATAGCTAAAAGACATAGCGAGTCATAAATCTGTAACAACAATAACTTAATATTCAAATCAAGGCTATTGAACCATCCCCATCAACCTTCGAAACTAACCTTTTGTCTTTCTTCCTCGTTTTCCAGCTGCATCACCATCTCTACTACTCTTCTCCTTCCCTTATTTCAGCCATCCCTGATGAGTGCCTTTTAGTTATTTTATTTTAGAGTCTCTTGGGTGCTTTTCATTGATATAGTGTTGTTTTATGAAGCCAAGAACAGGTGTTTAGAGATTGAGCTGAGAAAGAGAAGAAGAAGCTAAAAGAAGTGAAAAACAAGGATCCATTTGGTCAAGTGGAAGGTTGCAGCGATAGAGGTTCAAGGATGAAAAGTTTCGGTTGTTACCGTGGTGAATCAGTAGGCAAAATTCCAGCAGTAGTAAATTGAAGAATTACCTCAGATGGAAGTAAGGAATATGTTAGCTAGAAAGGAGGGAGGATTGAAGAGAATATTTAGTTTCCTTAATAGGAGAAACTTGTACAGAAGAAGCATCAAAGGAGATAAGGATATGACTTTATCCTTTGTTTGAAATGCCGATTTGGAGCAATTAAAGTGATGAGATCATATGCTAATTTCGTGGGATTGAATTTTGGTGGAAGTCTGATTGGAAGAAGTGATCTACTCCCTAGTTTATAGCACTCCCTAATTGGTATAAATAGGGGGAATCCCTGAAGAAAAGTACAGAGTTTTTATTCCATAGTTCTACTTAGTTTCATTTTACAATAGTTTTCATAGCTCTTGATACATTCTTTTGTGTTTTACGCTTAGTTCTTCATTTGTTCTTTTTACGTAGTCTTTATCTCAGTTCCTCCTTAGTTTTCCATTCTGGATTAGAGGAGGAGTTGATACAGTAGTTCTGTAGTTTGTTCTAATGCTAGATTATTCACGTGAAGGCATCCATTTGGCCAAACGAATGGTGGTTATGATCTACAATTCATTATAAGCATTTCTTATTTCCCTTTTATTCTTTGTTGTTATTTCTGATGGCTTTTACATTAAATCTATGTGTATTTTCCATGATCATAAGTAACTAAATATTCTATTTTGACATTATGTGAAGAATTCGATCTATGCATGTATGAGACTTGAGATTAAATTCTGTTGAACCGCATGTCTCTCTATTTATCCTGTGCACATAAGTCTAATTTTTAGATTAAATTGAGTATGATCAGCTTAGTATGATTCAGTATAGTCAAACAAATGACAAACTTACCGTCGTGTAATACAGGATAAATGGGTAACAATTCCCCAAGTTAATCCAGTAGAAGTTGTTAGTGTCAGATTCAATTAATAGGTGTCGTAAGGAGCTCACGGCCTGTTAGTTAAGTTAGTTAGAGAGGTAGTCGTGTCATAGGGAGCCCACGGCGATTACTGACACACTAAGGGGGGATTGCGTATGTCGTAGGGAGCCCACGGTAGCCTACAACTGGCCGATACTATGTTGTTTGATTAATTACAGTGTCAATGATTGCATGCATCATATTGGTATGAATTGTATAATGTTGGAATACTTCTTTTAATCTGATAATTCTTTATGTTCTTCAGAGTTTGGTCTTTGATTTATAAAAGTGACATTTTCAAGGTCTCTACGGGACAAAAAGGTGATTACGAATCAACCTAGTTTTTAAATTAATAGGAATAAGATTTTTATTAACTGTTTCGTGCGGATCGACCCTGTATTTACTGTGCTATGTGTGGTAATTCTTTTGCATGATTAAGCATCATTTTGGTTGCATTTTGGTAGGCTGAAGACGGGCTTATCAATCCCCAACACCATCTTCGAACTCCATCATTTCTATCTCCCTACCATTTTTTAATTTTAAAGCCTCCCATCTTAGAAATTAAAATATTCGCAATGACGAACATCATGCTGTTGCCCCTTAGAGTAGTAGTAGAGATTTTTATTTATATATATATATATATATATATATTTTTTTAAGGAATCAGGCATAAAATGAAAAAATAGATGCTGATAAACTGAGGGCAGCGAATGAAACTATATATGTATGTCAACTGATTTATTTGGTTTAAAAATTTGCGTTAATCTTGCTACATATATATATATATATGTATATATATATATATATATGTATATGCAGTATGAGAAGTTCGAGGTCGAAAAATAAAAGCTTTGGAGGGTTGTCAGAGTGTAACTTTTGTGAAAATGATGGGCAAGCGGAGTGCAATTCGTGTTCTATTTTAAGTCGTAACCCGCATCATTTTCCTAAGGATTAATTTCTAACTAATAGAATTCAATTAATTTACGGTGCCTCCATGGCTAGTTTAGTGTTTCTCTCTGCCTCTCACAAGTAGTAGTCATGAAAATGCACATTAATTGCACAAATATTGCACTACAATTTTCTTGCACTGACAACAAGTAATTAAATATGGCAGCCAACCTGACCAGCAGAATCTCATGGTGACATTTGACTAATCAGATGAGATATTCAAGGAGATTTCCGGTGCTAAATTGGGTCACCTTGTGAGCAGGCAAAATTATCATCTTGTAGTTTTTGGGTTGGGGGGGGGGGGGGGGGGGGGGGATGAGAGAATAGGATAGTAAATCTGAGACTTAGTCATCATTGTTAGATGGATTACTATTTGATTTAATATTTTATCATATCCTTATTTGTTGAGATTTTTAGGAGTTGTTAGTGATTTTAGAAAAGTTAGTTGTTTGTTTATCCTCTATTTAAGAGAGTATTGATGCACAATAAAACTATAAACACAATTGAGTTTCATACATTTTTCTTATTGTGTTGTTAGTGAGTTGCATTTTTCTAACAGTTTTTCATTTATGGAACTGCTTGAGAAATCCAATGTCGACAATAATTTTATTTGGCTAGTGAAACAAGTAAAAATTTATGGCCCAAATCTAACTTTCGGAAGAAATACAAAGAACAACACCAAAACCTAGGAGTGGGTATGGTTTGGTCCAATTAAAAAATCGGACCGAATTTGAATTTACCGAATTCGAATAACCCAATTCGAATTTAGCATTCGAATTAGGTTTGGTTTCAAACCGATTTCGAATTATGAATTCGGTTTTTGAATTTGGTATCCAACCCGAAAACATATTCGAAAACCAAATTGGGATATATGATTTATATTTTTTTAATTTTATACTTCTCATTTTTTTTTAATTCCTCTGCCCCATGGGTTCGTAGGGAGAAAAAAAAAAAAAAAAAGGAGGGGGGCGGGTTAGTTAGTCTTTCCTAAGAGGATAGGTAGAGCTACAACTCTGTTCCCTTTTATTATCTTCATCTATTTTCTTTTTTTCTCTTTATTATCTTTCTTTTTTGACTCTTCCTATTTCCTTCTCCTATCTCTCTTTCATTGGCCAAAAAAATTTAAAATTCAAGAAAACCGATTCGTGTCCACCCCTACCAAAACCCAGAAGACTTAATCACTATTTACCCACCCCCCTCATTCTTTTTTCACTACTTACCCCTCCCCCCCCCCAAAAAAAATGTTTTTAAAAGTAACTCTTTAACAACATTACTCTCATTAAATGATGAAATCTCCGCCACGTCATAATTTCTCTTCCTCCTTGGTCATGTCACCTACCTTCTCTATCCGCCACATTATCGCAACCACTTTCAAATAAACGGCAAAAGTTTGGTTGCTTGGGGGAGGGGATTGAACACACAACCTTGAACTCCCATGCGTGTAAATTAACCACTAGGCTAGTGATGTTTTTTATACCAATTATAATTCTCATTAGCTTTATCATTTACTCTCTCTCAACTGTCCAAATAAAAGAGCTTAAGACTCTGTTCTTTTTTATTCGTTTATACAAGAATCATTACTTTTTTTCTTTCAAAACTTTGCATAAAAAAAGTAACTTAATTTTCTACTCAATTTAAAATTCAAAATTTAAATTTTAAAATTCAAAAGTTAAATTTAAATTTTAAAATTCAAAAGTTTAATTCAAAAATTAATTTCAAAATTCAAATTTTAAAATTCAAAATTCAAATTTTAAATTTTAAATTTTAAATTTAAATTCAAAATTCAATATTGAAATTTTGAATTGAGTAGAAAAGCAAGTTTTTTTATGTAAAGTTTTGGAAGAAAAAAATAATGATTCTTGTATAAATGAATAAAAAAGAACAGAGTCTTATGCTCTTTTATTTGGACAGTTGAGAGAGAGTAAATGATAAACCTAATGAGAATTATAATTAGTATACAGTTGAGACAGAGTAAATGATAAACCTAATGAGAATTATAATTAGTATAAAAAACATCACTAGCCTAGTGGTTAGTCTACATGCATCGGATTTGAAGGTCGGTAGGTGACGTGGCCAAGGAGGGAGAGAAATTATGATGTGGCGAAGAGGTCATCATATTTAATCAGGGTAATGTTGTCATTTCAGTGATTATTACACATGACTTAGTCGAAGGAGGGTAAAGAGTTAGTTTTAAAAATATGGGGGTAAGTAGTGAAAAGGGAATAACACGGGAGGGTAAATAGTGATTAAGCCTATTTTTAAATAGCTATCAAGCTTTTATGAAGTACTTACAATAACCTTAAAAGGAATTTTCCCTTTTAATTAGTATATATGATGGTCAAAGCTAATTTATATGATAATATTATGACTAAATTTTAAATTCGCCCCCAGAAGGAAAGCACATTAGACTTTTAATTCCATTCTTAATGTGAAAATGGAGTGCAATTATTGTGAAACTGATCTGCAGATGAATTGCAATTGTTGTAAAAATTATGTGCAAATGGAGTGCAATTCATGGCAATTTTATGTTTTGACCTGTATCCTTAATTTGGAAAATGGAAATCTTACATAGTTAGACAGGGAATCTTTCCGATGTTTTGGTTAAGATGAATTAAAATTTTGGTAGTGTTTTAGGATCACAGAAATTAGATTTGAGAATTATTAATAGACGAAATTTTGCTAGAATGGGAAGATATTGCAAGTCCCTGTCTCGGGGAAAACATAAGGTTCCTAAAAGGCAACAAAAATTTATCCAAACGGTAACAGAAGAACAGATTGAATTGGTTCACAAAGAAAGGGAAACTTATTTTTAGTATTTAAGAAAAAAATCATAAACTTCTGTTTTCCTGGGATTTAAAATTGGTGTTTCAAACTTCCAATTTAAAAAATATTAAAAAATTCTTATAATATTGAGAAACTCATTTGAAATGAAATAAAAGGTATAAGTTATTTTCTGTAATATTATTTTCAGGCACCACAGTTAGGACTTCAATGGACCTGAATCGCCCCGATGAGTTTAGTTCGAATCGCGATCCAACAGCCCTGGATCGGATCAGTTCTGATCCAAACTCATCCCATTTTCTTTTTTTCTTTTTTTTGGGTCCATTTCACGAAATATATATAGTCCAGTGTTGTGTCCTTTTGCTTCTTCATTTTATTTTTTTTCACTAAATCAGAAGTTACACAACTTGATGAGGACATAAATCATCACTAGAAACAACAAAAAACAACTGAACTCGTGTACTATTTCTTATTTAAACAAAGAAACAAATAATTCTCCAATTCATAACTAATATATACTAAATGTGTATAAAAAATCAATCTTAAATACTCGGGCAGTATAGAACATGAGATTATACAAATGGAAATTAGATTCAATTATATGAAATTCAGAATGAGCAGCTTGCTCTAGCCACAGGTTGGAAGGAATCATTTAGCGGACCTTAGTATTGAAGGTTCAAAGGAATAATTAGTTAGCCAACCTTATTGACCACCATGAATTTTTGACAAAGAAAGTACAATTATATACGTCGGTGAGACGCTTCGACAAAGCATGTCGAAATTAAAAAAGACTCAAACAAAAGTCTAGTGATTACAATCAGTTATACTGACATAGATTAAAGCAACCTTGATATATATATATATATATATATAAGTAGGCCTAAATGACATAGCAGACTCATAAATATGTAACAACAATAACTTAATATTCAAATCGAAGCTATTGAGCTGATCTTCCCAAACCACCGGGCGCTGCAGCCATAAACCTGGCAAAATGCTTGCACTGTGAGCAGCAAAACCAACAATATTCCCAAAATGATCTTCACAGAAGCCTCAGAAGGGATCAAATGATCCTTTATGAATTTCCAAGACTTGACTCTGAAAGTTGAGCCATAACTCTCGTTCAATTTCTGAGTAGTTTCTTCAAGATCAGGCTGCATCCGACTAGATTTGTTTATCCCGTTAAAAATTTTAGCTATTCCTTCACTTGGCAAACCCGATTCGATTATACCCTTTCCCTTGAGCAAATCTACATCTTTAGCTGCATCAATTATTCCACACATGAAATCCACGTAGCCCGAAACAACATTATTGGAACCGGATGCTAATTCGTAGGCCACCAAATTTCTTAAAATCACTTCTGAATCAGTGTTCAATCTGATGAGCGGGAGGTATAGTGTGCGAGTTTTTTCATCGTACTTGATTGCACCTCCCCAAGGTTTTCCCTCGAACTGTATTTTTGCAACCTGATGAAGTTCGGAAGCCGAAGGAATTTCGATCTCTTCTGCTGTGGTGTCGTTAGGATCCTTTTTGACCAGGTCGAAGAATTCTTGAAGTGGCAATTTGGCTGCAAACGCCAGAGGATTTAGCCCTGTCAAATCAGCAGCAACTTCTGCAACCTGTTTGACTTGATCAACAGTCTCAGCCGACGGCATTTGACAAGAAGCCAAACACAGCAGACCTGCAGGCTCATTCTCCTCATCATACATTTTGACCTTTACCAAATTGTACATAACAGACAGAATATGTGAGCTGTTTGTCGAACAAATAAAGGCTGGAAGTTCAAGCGGAGAATGAGATCTGCAAAAGGATAACATGTCCATATCCACTGAGCCACCAATATCCAAGTTATCTTCTTCTTCTTCTGGAGACTGCAACTGCAAGGCCTTGCTGATTTCCTTTAGCACAATAGAAGGAAGTTGGTTTTCCAGCATCAAGATGTCCTGCGCAACTTTTCTGTCTACAGAGTCAATGGTTTTTCGTTCTGAAGTATAGGTGCTCAGTAATTGGAGCAAATATACACCATCGATGGCCATGATCCAAGCCAAAGTATCAGCATCAAGATCCAAGTATTTGTTGTAGCAGGAGCGTATTGCTGGCTCGATTGCTCGTATCTTGTCCACAATCAGGCTCTTGAAGTTCTTATACTGCTCTGGCTCCAGAAACTGCTTCACTGCCTCGAGTTTTCTGCTCTGCATATTGTTCAGATCAGGACGGACATGATGATATGCTCCGATCCCAATTCCCTGCGGGGCGTAAGCTTCTGGATTTGTGTCGCGGATGGTCTTGGGGACCTGGAATATGGAAGGAGGATTGTCTACATAAACGAGGAAATGCTGGTTTAGCTGATCGACCCATCGATGCTCGCTTGTGTCTGAACTGGAAATTGAGCCACCCATCTTGCTGGAAAATCAAAATGGAGTTTGTTAGTGCAGTAATGATCGAATGAATATGTATGATGGAATCATGAAACCGGCTATTGGGTACTTGTTCTTATAAAAGTTGAGTACAAGTGAATTGGACCACTCTTTCTCAGAAGTAAATGTGAAAATGGGCAGAATGCAAATGTCAGTGACATTAAATGGGAACAAATCGTGTCTCACGTTTCTGTGACAGTTCTTTTTCTAATTAGGTAAAACAGTCTTATGTCTAACAGTACGACAGTTCGATAGTTGATATTTTCGCTCTTAAAGTATTATATATGTTATATTTTTTAAATAAAAAAAATGCATGTTGAACTATTTAACATGCTGAATACAAGTTTTTTTAGGGTATATTTGAATGTCCAGAGATTGTTGGTAGCTGAATGACAGAGGGGTTTTAGCAGTTGAGAGAGATAAATGTAATTTACCCCATAAGTAAATGTTTAAATGTGACTACATGCGAATGTCAGTGACATTAATCGGGAAGAAATCGTGTCTCACGTTTCTGTGACAGTTCTTTTCGTAATTAGGTAAAACAGTCTTTTTTCTAACTGTACGACAGTTCAATAGGTGATATTTTCACTCTTAAAGTATTATATGTGTCATATTTTTTAAATTAAAAAAATGCATGTTGAACCATTTAACATGTTGAATACAAGTTTTTTTCGAAATTTAAACGTCCAGAGATTGTTGGTAGTTGAATGACAAAGGGGTTTTGCTAGTTGAGAGAGATAAATGTAATTTACCGCATAAGTAAATGTTCAAATGTGACCACATGCGAATGTCAGTGACATTAATCGGGAAGAAATCGTGTCTCACGTTTCTATGACAGTTCTTTTCGTAATTAGGTAAAACAGTTTTGTGTCTAATCGTACGAAAGTTCGATAGGTGATATTTTCGCTCTTAAAGTATTATTTATGTTATATTCTTTAAATAAAAAATAATGCATGCTAAACTTTTTAAAATGTTGAATACAAGTTTTTTCCAAAATTTGAATGTCTAGAGATTATTGGTAGTTGAATGACAAAACAGTTTTGATAGTTGAGAGAGATAAATGTAATTTACCCCATAAGTAAATGTTTAAATGTGAGCACATGCGAATGTCAGTGGCATTAAATGGGAACAAATTGTGTTTCACATTTCTATGACAGTTCTTTTTGTAATTAGGTAGAACTGTCTTGTGTCAAACCGTACGAGAGTTCGATAGCTGATATTTTCGCTCTTAAAGTATTATATATGTTATATTTTTTAAATAAAAAATAATGCATGTTGAACTATTTAACATGTGGAATACAAGTTTTTTCTAAAATTTGTACGTCCAGAGATTGTTGGTAGTTGGATCACAGAAGCGTTTTGGTAGTTGAAAGAGATAAATATAATTTACCCCATAAGTAGATGTTTAAATGTGACCACATGCGAATGTCAATGACATTAAATAGGAACAAATCGTGTGCAACGTTTCTATGACAGTTCGTTTTGTAATTAGGTAAAATCGTCTTATGTCTAACAGTACGACAGTTCGATAGGTGGTATTTCCGCTCTTAAAGTATTATATATGTTATATTTTTTAAATAAAAAATAGTGCATGTTGAACTATTTAACATGTTGAATAAAAGTTTTTTCCGAAATTTGAACGTCCGGAGATTGTTGGTAGTTGAATGACAGTGGGGTTTTGGTAGTTGAGAGAGATAAATGTAATTTACCCCACAAGTAAATGTTTAGATGTGACCACATGCAAATGTCAGTGACATTAAATGGGAACAACTTGTGTGTCACGTTTCTCTGAAATTTCTTTTTATAATTAGGCAAAACAGTCCTGCGTATAATCATACGACAGTTCGATCGGTGATATTTTATCGCTTAAAGTATTATCTGTGTTATATTTTTTAAATAAAAAATAATGCATGCTGAATACTCATTTTTTTCAAAATTTGAACGTCCAAAGATTGTTGTTAGTTGAATGAAAGAGGGGTTTAGATAGTTGAGAGAGATAAACGTAATATTCCCCATAAGTAAATGTTTAAATGTGACCACATGGAATTGTTAGTGACATTAAATGGGAACAAATCGTGTCACACGTTTCTATGACAGTTCTTTTTGTAATTAGGCAAAACAGCCTTGTGTCTAACCGTACGACAGACAGTTCGATAGGTGATATTTTCACTCTTAAATTATTATCTATGTTATATTTTTTAAGTAAAAATAATGCATGCTGAACTATTTTACATGTTGAATACAAATTTTTTCAAAAATTTGAACGTCCAGAGATTGATGGTAGTTGAGTGACAGAGAGGTTTTGGAAGTTGAGAGAGACAAATGTAATTTACCCCATAAGTTAATGTTTAAATGTGACCACAGGCAAACGTCAGTGACGTTAAATGGGAACAAATAGTGTCTCACGTTTCTATAACAATTCTTCTTGTAATTAAGGAAAATAGTCTTATGTCTAACCGTACGATAGTTCGATAGGTAATATTTTCACTCTTAAAGTATTATTTATGTTATATTTTTTAAATAAAAAATAATGCATGCTAAACTTTTTAACATGTTGAATACAAGTTTTTTCCGAAATTTGAACCTCTAGAGATTGTTGGTAGTTGAATGACAGAGGGGTTTTGGTAGTTCAGAGAGATAAATGTAATTTAACCCATAAGTAAATGTTTAAATGTGACCACATGCGAATGTGAGTGACATTAAATGGAAACAAATCGTGTCTCACGCTTCTATGACAGTTCTTTTTATAATTGGGTAAAACACTTATGTCTAACCGTACGACAGTTCGATCGGTGATATTTTCTCTCTTAAAGTATTATATATGTTATATTTTTTAAATAAAAAAATGCAAGTTGAATTATTTAACATGTTGAATAAAAGATTTTTTTCTAAAATTTGAATTTCCAGAGATTGTTGGTAGTTGAATGGCAGAGGGGTTTTAGTAGTTGACAGAGATAAATGTAATTTACCCCATAAGTAAATGTTTAAATGGGACCACATGCGAATGTCAGTGACATTAATCGGGAAGAAATCGTGTCTTACGTTTCTGTGACAGTTCTTTTCGTAATTTGGCAAAATAGTCTTGTGTCTAACTGTACGACAGTTCCATAGGTGATATTTTCACTCTGAAAGTATTGTATATGTTATATTTTTTACATAAAAAATTAGGCATGTTATACCATTTAACATGTTGAATACAAGTTTTTTCCGAAATTTGAACGTCCGGAGATTGTTGGTAGTTGAATGACTGAGGGGTTTTGGTAGTTTAGAGAGATAAATGTAATTTACCCCACAAGTAATTGTTTAGATGTGACCACATGCAAATGTCAGTGACATTAAATGAGAACAAATTGTGTGTCACATTTCTCTGAAAGTTCTTTTTGTAATTAGGTAAAACAGTATTGCGTCTAACCATACGACAGTTCGATCAGTGATATTTTAGCTCTTAAAGTATTATCTATGTTATATTTTTTAAATTAAAAATAATGCATGCTGAACTTTTTATCATGCTGAATACACATTTTTTTCAAAATTTGAACGTCCAAAGATTGTTGGTAGTTGAATGACAGAGGGGTTTTGGTAGTTGAGAGAGATAAATGTAATTTACCCCACAAGTAAATGTTTAGATGTGACCACATGCGAATGTCAATGTCATTAAATGGGAACAACTTGTGTGTCACGTTTCTCTGAAATTTCTTTCAGTAATTAGGCAAAACAGTCTTGCGTATAACCATACGACAGTTCGATCGGTGATATTTTAGCTCTTCAAGTATTATCTATCTTATATTTTTTAAATAAAAAATAATGCATGCTGAACTATTTAACAAGCTGAATACACATTTTTTTCAAAATTTGAACGTCCAAAGATTGTTGGTAGTTGAATGACAGAGGGGTTTAGATAGTTGAGAGAGATAAATGTAATTTGCCCCATAAGTAAATGTTTAGCTCTTAAAGTATTATCTATGTTATATTTTTTAAATAAAAAATAATGCATGCTGAACTATTTATCATGATGAATACACATTTTTTTCAAAATTTGAACGTCCAAAGATTGTTGGTAGTTGAATGAAAGAGGGGTTTAGATAGTTGAGAGAGATAAATGTAATTTGCCCCATAAGTAAATGTTTAAATGTGACCACAAGCAAATGTTAGTGACATTAAATGGGAACAAATCGTGTCACACGTTTCTATGACAGTTCTTTTTGTAATTAGGCAAAACAGTCTTGTGTCTGACCGTATGACAGTTCGATAGGTGATATTTTCGCTCTTAAATTATTATCTATGTTATATTTTTTAAGTAAAAATAATGCATGCTGAACTATTTTACATGTTGAATACAAATTTTTTCAAAAATTTGAACGTCCAGAGATTGCTGGTAGTTGAGTGACAGAGAGGTTTTGGTAGTTGAGAGAGATAAATGTAATTTACCCCATAAGTTAATGTTTAAATGTGACCACAGGCAAACGTCAGTGACATTAAATGGGAACAAATAGTGTCTCACGTTTCTATAACAGTTCTTCTTGTAATTAAGGAAAATAGTCTTATGTCTAACCGTACGATAGTTCGATAGATAATATTTTCACTCTTAAAGTATTATTTATGTTATATTTTTTAAATAAAAAATAATGCATGCTAAACTTTTTAACATGTTGAATACAAGCTTTTTCCAAAATTTGAACGTCTAGAGATTGTTGGTAGTTGAATGACAGAGGGGTTTTGGTAGTTCAAAGAGATAAATGTAATTTACCGCATAAGTAAATGTTTAAATGTGACCACATGCGAATGTCAGTGACATTAAATGGGAACAAATCGTGTCTCACGCTTCTATGACAGTTCTTTTTATAATTGGGTAAAAAACTTTTGTCTAACCGTACGACAGTTCGACCGGTGATATTTTCGCTCTTAAAGTATTATATAAGTTATATTTTTTAAATAAAAAAATGCAAGTTGAACTATTTAACATGTTGAATAAAAGTTTTTTTTTCTGAAATTTGAATGTCCAGAGATTGTTGGTAGTTGAATGGCAGAGGGGTTTTAGTAGTTGAGAGAGATAAATGTAATTTACCTCATAAGTAAATGTTTAAATGTGACCACATGGGAATGTCAGTGACATTAATCGGGAAGAAATCGTGTCTTACGTTTCTGTGACAGTTCTTTTCGTAATTTGGCAAAACAGTCTTGTGTCTAACTGTACGACAGTTCCATAGGTGAAATTTTTGCTCTTAAAGTATTATATATGTTATATTTTTTAAATAAAAATAAGGCATATGTTGAACCATTTAAAATGTTAAATACAAGTTTTTTTTTGAAATTTGAACGTCCGGAGATTGTTGGTAGTTGTGTGACAGAGGGGTTTTGGTAGTTTAGAGAGATAAATGTAATTTACCCCACAAGTAATTGTTTAGATGTGACCACATGCAAATGTCAGTGACATTAAATGGGAACAAATTGTGTGTCACATTTCTCTAACAGTTCGTTTTGTAACTACGCAAAACAGTCTTGCGTCTAACCATACGACAGTTCGATCGGTGATATTTTAGCTCTTAATGTATTATCTATGTTATATTTTTTAAATAAAAAAATGCATGCTGAACTATTTAACATGCTGAATACACATTTTTTTCAAAATTTGAACGTCCAAAGATTGTTGGTAGTTGAATGACAGAGGG
This sequence comes from Leptodermis oblonga, assembly GCA_016801395.1. Taxonomy (NCBI): domain Eukaryota; kingdom Viridiplantae; phylum Streptophyta; class Magnoliopsida; order Gentianales; family Rubiaceae; genus Leptodermis; species Leptodermis oblonga. The sequence continues at coordinate 10,469,507 of CM028754.1, read as the reverse complement.
GTTTAGATAGTTGAGAGAGATAAATGTAATTTGCCCCATAAGTAAATGTTTAACTGTGACCACATGCAAATCTCAATGACATTAAATGGGAACAAATCGTTTCACATGTTTCTGTGACAGTTCTTTTAGTAATTAGGCAAAACAGTCTTGTGTCTAACCGTACGACAGTTGGATAGGTGATATTTTCGCTCTTAAATTATTATCTATGTTATATTTTTTAAGTAAAAAATAATGCATGCTGAACTAGTTAACATGTTGAATACAAATTTTTTCAGAAATTTGAACGTCCAGAGATTGTTGGTAGTTGAGTGACAAAGAGGTTTTGGTAGTTGAGAGAGATAAATGTAATTTACCCTATAAGTTAATGTTTAAATGTGACCACCTGTGAATGTCAATGACATTGAATGGGAACAAATCGCGTGTCACGTTTCTATGATTGTTCTTTATGTAATTAGGTAAAACAATCTTGAGTCTAACCGTACGATTGTTTGATAGGTAATATTTTCGCTATTAAAATATCATTTATGTTATATTTTTTAAATAAAATATAATGCATGTTGAACAATTTAACATGTTGAATACATGTTTTTTTCCGAAATTTGAATGTCCAGAGATCGTTTGTAGTTGAATGACAGAGGAGTTTTGGTAGTTGAGAGAGATAAATGTAATTTACCCCATAAGTAAATGTTTAAATGCGACCACAGGCAAACGTCAGTGACATTAAATGGGAACAAATCGTGTCTCACGGTTCTATGACAGTTCTTTTTGTAATTAGGTAAAACAGTCTTTTGTCTAACAGTATGACAGTTCAATAGGTGATACTTTCGCTCTTAAAATATTATATATGTTATATTTTTAAATAAAAAATAATGCATGTTGAACTATTTAACATGTTGAATACAAGTTTTTTTTTCCAAAATTTGAACATCCAGAGATTGTTGGTGGTTGAATGACAGAGGGGTTTTGGTAGTTTAGAGAGATAAACGTAATTTACTCCATAAGTAAATGTTTAAATGTGACCACATGCAAATGTCAGTGACATTAAATGGGAACAAATCGTGTCTCACGTTTCTATGACTTAACCAAACCTTGCCGTATTTGAGGCCACTTGTTATGAAGTACAACCTTTAAGGAAGCACCACACATTCAAAATTTTAAAATGAGAGCCTTTAAATGGACCGAAGAATTTGAGGACTGACGAGAACCGAGGAGCTGACGTGGAAAAAAACAAAAATACCCCCTTGTTTGCCTTCATCTCTCTTCCAGTCTTCCTCCTCTACACATTTATTCTATTATCTCTCTTTCTCTGTTCCAGTGCTTTCTTCCTTTCTTTTCATTTTTTCACGATTATCAATTCCTTCTCTCTTCCTCTCCAAATTCTTTTCGTTCTCCTCTTTCATCATTCATTTCAGTAGATTAATTTTTCATTTCTTTTTTTTTTGTCTAGATTTTTTAAAACCCATGAAGCAGAACAGTACAGTGCAGTAAAAATAGTACAATATTTATTGTAAAACAGTACAATGTAGCAAACAAATCAATACAGTCTATATTGTAAAACAGTATAGAGTAATAAAAAAAATCAGTACAGTTCTTATTCTACAGAGTAGTAAAAAAAATCAATACAGTCTATATTGTAAAACAGTACATAGTAATAAAAAAAAAATACATTCTATATTGTAAAATAGTACATTCTATATTGTAAAACAGTATAGAGTAGTTGTATTGTAGATTAATTGTTAGACCCGGTTGGTCTTAATCCTATCTTGATTGATGAGTTAACAAATATGAGAATTAATTTAACTATTCTTCTAAGTGAAAAAAATGAAGAGAAATCTTTACAGAAGCACCGACGCAAAAGAGGGCAATAAAAAATGAGCTAAAATGCAGAAACGGCAAACAAATGAAGAAAGAAGAAAACATCCTGAGGTGGGACCCACGGTATTTCTCAGTTAGAAAATGAATCGAAGAGTTCACGGGTGAAACAACGCAAAAACGGCGAAAAAAATGGAGTTAAAACGAAGAAACGGCAAGAAAACGAAATAGTGTCAAATCAAGGGACGACAAGGGGGCTGACACGAGCCACCCGGGCAGGTGCTGTGCGCTGGCAGCTGCCCGTGCAGGCCTAGCCTGCGACTAGGGGCTGTAAAAATCGCAGCATGTCGCAAGCATGCAATAGAGGCCCGCGATTTTCGCATGTTTTGCCCTTTTTTCTTCCTTCTTTCACCCAATTGAAGGCTGCCCTCCTCCTATAAATACCCCCACTTGAAACATCAAATACACCTCTTCCTATCAGATCTGCAACATTTTCAAGTGGTCAAAAAGCTCTCAAAAAATCATTCAAAGTTCTAGCATATTATTTCAAAGTTAGGCTAGAATAAAAAAACTTCATTGTAACTGTTAGCTATTTTTCATAGCATTATTTTCCTACTTTGTAAACACATTGAGGGAAGTCCTAAACACTTGAGTAAGTGTTGTAGGCATCTTGTAAGTGAGGCAAAGTCCTAAGCTCTTGTTTAAGAGTTAGGCATGAAGTAAGGGGGAGCAACAAGAGAATGAGAAGTCCTAACGCAAGGGGTTAAGGTTAGACATTTGTAAAAGTCCTAACCAAGAGGTTGGTTGAGGCAATTGTAGAAGACCTATCTCAACAGGTTGATATTAGGCAAAGGGTAGAAGTCCAAGCTTAGAGCTAAGTTAGGCATTTGTCAAAGTCTTGAACAAGAGGTTAATTGAGCAAAATTCCTTTGGTCTAGGCAAGAGGAGTCCTGAGTAAGACCTCAAATCCTTGAGGAAGGATAGGGCAAAAGATCCAATTGCTAGCCTTAAGCAAAGAAGTCTTAATCTAGAGCTAGATTAAGCAAGAGAGTCCTAGTCTAGAGTTAGATTAGGTAATAGGAAAGTCTTAAGATTAAGAGATTAATCTTGAGCAAGTGTAAGGGATTGAAACATTCCTTTAAGTGTTTCCTAATAGATTAGAAATCTCAAGTTGTAGAACTTGTGGAGTGGAGTAGGATTCAAGGGGAATCCGAACCACTATAAATTTGGTGTGTTCTTGCCTTGTTTGTTTATTTGCTTTTGGTTTTGCAAATAACTAATCACACACCTCACTTGCTAAAAACTGTTTTTACACTTATCTTTGAAAATAGTTTTTCAAAGTTCTTCTTTGTAGAAGAAATTTTTTTAAAGGGTGAAGAACCTAATTCACCTCCTCCCCCTCTTAGGTTCATCTTAGGTTGCTAATTAAACTTGGGATTTCATTAATTGTTCCAAACATCTGGACAAAAATAAAAATAAAATAAATTGCCATTTAAAACCCATATTTTTTACTACATTATTTTCCAAAAATCTGGATGAAAAATAAAATCACCTACTAAAAGGATGATAAAAGAGAAAAAAAAAAAAAATGGAAAGGAATAAAGAAGGAATTGACAAAAAAAAAATAACTGACAAACAAAAGGGAAGAGAGAGAAGAAAAAGAAGAAAAAAAAGAGGGCAAAAATGTCAAAAGATAGGTAGGACTTACTTTTGGGAATTTCGGTCCTCCTTTTCTTCGATCCATTTAGAGTTTCTCTTTTAAAATTTAATCTTCGTTCTTTTTGTGATCAAATTGGAAAAAATTTGTTTTAGGGAATGAAATCTTTTTAGAAGAAATTTTTTGGGATTTGTGTAGGACATAGAAGAAAAAGTGTATAGATTATGTTACTTTTTAAATTTATTTGAGTAAAGATTTAGAGATATTTTACATTTGAATTGAATAGAAAATGATATTGTTTCTTTATGTAAAATTTGGGAGGAATGTGATGATTTTTCTAAAATGGAATGGAAAAGAATAGAGTCAAATGTTCAAAATCAAATGTTAAAATTAAAATATAATTTTACTATTTATGTTAACATTGAAGTTAAATATTGATCTTATTCATTTAATTGAATAACATAAAATCATCTCGCCCTTAAACAATAATTAATTAAGAAAGCAAGTGAAAGGATTGTAATTAGAAAATCCCTATTTGTTGTTCTTGTTCCAACAAAAATAACAAATCATTAGTAAAAATAATTAAATAAAGGTTTAAAATAAAGAATGGGGTGAAATGCACCTTCTTGGGTAAAAATGATAAATATCTTCTCCTTGAAAGAGATAATAATTTTAAGAAGTTGTGACAAGACTAAGGCAAGAGTATCTCGGGCCCTTTTGGGTCGAAAATTGGTTTTAGAAATAATTTTTAAATGTAAGAGTATATCGAAAATATAAAAATATATGTAAATAAATAGTAAAATTAATATTATATTGAGGATAATGAAAAACTAGTTTAAATTTAAAAAACTATAAAAATATATTTTAGATAAAATGCAAATGAACCGGGCCTGAGATACTCTCTCTAGATATTCGATCCCTTAAAAGAACTTTGGTGTGCAGGCTGCGGGCCAATGTACATGTTCATTTTTTTTTTTTTTGGCAAGAAAATTTGTTCGGAAAACTATTTTCTGAAAAGTGATGCGGATCCATGATCGGATCGAGTTGCGGAATTCCAAAATCTGCTAAGTCAGAAATTAGCTTGATGTAAATCACGTTCTTGAATTAACCTGTAAACTAAGAAACTAATGATTTAATTGAAAATATCTCACAATTTAAGTTGACACTTAATTGAATTAATATTTTCAATAATCTCTTTTCAATCAAACTACTCTTAGCTAAATCTAAAAGAAGAATAATTCACTAATGAATCTCAAACAAGTTCACAAATCAACAACTATAAGTTCCCACGAAACATTACCCAAATCCAAAGGTTAAAAGCTTAAAACTTGAATTGTATAACCAACAATCTTTATTATAATCTCATCTAAATCTATATATATTCTGAATAATAAGGTTGATGAGCATATTTATTTATAGGTGAAGGAATGATCCAATTTTAAAGAAAGGAAAAAAAATCCAGAAAACTAAGGAGAAAAAAAAATTAATAATTAGCTAAGTCTTTTTTTTTTTAAAGGAACAATTACCTAATTCTAACCTAACTAAATCTCGGTTGTCACACCAATTTTGGGAGAAACAAAAATTCCTACTTTTAGCTAGCTCAAGTCCGCTATTCTAATTAAGGACATACCAAAAGGAGAACTAATTACCTATTCTAACCGCCCTAAGAATTTCGGCCACCTCACACTTTAGGGAGGTCCAAATTCCTGTGCAAAAAAACAAAGAAAAGGAAATTGATATCCTACTCAAAAGATTAAGGGAAATTTACTTATTCTTAAAAGAGTACATGCAAGAATTCTTTTCAGAAAAATCTCAATTAATGAAAAAAAGTAACTAAGAAACAAGGAAGGAAAATAAAACCCATACAAACACACACACACACACTCTTAATAGTTTTATTTTCGGCCAAGTGTTTTAAAGAAACCCTAGCCGCCTTACGCCTTTTTTGGTAAGTGTTCCCACTTGTGTGTTTTTCTTCATTCTTTGTGAACTTTCTAGATCCTTCTCAAGTCTTCTAGAATATCTCGAAATAAAAAAGCTTAAATTAATTTTAAAAAAGAGATTTAAGTACCTTCCATACTTTAATTAAATTCTCAGCTTTTATTTATTGTTTACTCCATTTTTAACGATCCATTATCTCTTCTTTGTGTCAAAATCTTTAAAGTTATTGAAAATCGGTAATAGTTTATTTAGGTGATCATTAAGGTTCAGGTTCTTGAATAATGTTGAAAGTTCTTCCCCCCCCCCCCCCCATGCTTTTCAAAAGTGGAACATCACCCCCCTTTTCCGCAACAAGCAAGTCAAATCTCATATATATGAGCTTTATTAGTATAGAGTGAGAGAGCGGGCAAATGTGGGTGACTAACGAAGAGGGAGAGAATACTTTCTAAGTATTTTATCAGCTGATCAAACTTGCGTGAGAATTGAGATTCCCAAGTGGAATCGAATCGATAGGCTGGAAAACGGGGTGGGTTTACCCATTCAATTTTGGAAATATGCATTTATTTTATGCATTGACTCCGATGAAGATAGTGAAATAGTGGTAGAGCCGGTGAAAGAGGTGAAGCCGAATTGTCGGAGTCAAAAGCGGTGACCAAAGTGGCGGAGATGGAGGAATATCGGTAATGGAATTTGCGTTTAAACTTGAGTTAAAACTAGTAAATTCTCTTTTTGTATTAGGGTTTTAGATCAGACCGCATGGATCAAACATTAATCTAACCTGATCGATCCAAAATACAATATAATGTTAATCCAAACTTATTGATCCAATCCAACCCAAACCGTGTGGGTCCGAATGAGCAGCTTGCTCTAGCCACAGGTTGGAAGGAATCATTTAGCGGACCTTAGTATTGAAGGTTCAAAGGAATAATTTAGTTAGCCAACCTTATTGACCACCTTGAATTTTTGACAAAGAAAGTACAATTATATACGTCGGTGAGACGCTTCGACAAAGCATGTCGAAATTAAAAAAGACTCAAACAAAAGTCTAGTGATTACAATCAGTTATACTGACATAGATTAAAGCAACCTTGATATATATATATATATATAAGTAGGCCTAAATGACATAGCAGACTCATAAATATGTAACAACAATAACTTAATATTCAAATCGAAGCTATTGAGCTGATCTTCCCAAACCACCGGGCGCTGCAGCCATAAACCTGGCAAAATGCTTGCACTGTGAGCAGCAAAACCAACAATATTCCCAAAATGATCTTCACAGAAGCCTCAGAAGGGATCAAATGATCCTTTATGAATTTCCAAGACTTGACTCTGAAAGTTGAGCCATAACTCTCGTTCAATTTCTGAGTAGTTTCTTCAAGATCAGGCTGCATCCGACTAGATTTGTTTATCCCGTTAAAAATTTTAGCTATTTCTTCACTTGGCAAACCCGATTCGATTATACCCTTTCCCTTGAGCAAATCTACATCTTTAGCTGCATCAATTATTCCACACATGAAATCCACGTAGCCCGAAACAACATTATTGGAACCGGATGCTAATTCGTAGGCCACCAAATTTCTTAAAATCACTTCTGAATCAGTGTTCAATCTGATGAGCGGGAGGTATAGTGTGCGAGTTTTTTCATCGTACTTGATTGCACCTCCCCAAGGTTTTCCCTCGAACTGTATTTTTGCAACCTGATGAAGTTCGGAAGCCGAAGGAATTTCGATCTCTTCTGCTGTGGTGTCGTTAGGATCCTTTTTGACCAGGTCGAAGAATTCTTGAAGTGGCAATTTGGCTGCAAACGCCAGAGGATTTAGCCCTGTCAAATCAGCAGCAACTTCTGCAACCTGTTTGACTTGATCAACAGTCTCAGCCGACGGCATTTGACAAGAAGCCAAACACAGCAGACCTGCAGGCTCATTCTCCTCATCATACATTTTGACCTTTACCAAATTGTACATAACAGACAGAATATGTGAGCTGTTTGTCGAACAAATAAAGGCTGGAAGTTCAAGCGGAGAATGAGATCTGCAAAAATATAACATGTCCATATCCACTGAGCCACCAATATCCAAGTTATCTTCTTCTTCTTCTGGAGACTGCAACTGCAAGGCCTTGCTGATTTCCTTTAGCACAATAGAAGGAAGTTGGTTTTCCAGCATCAAGATGTCCTGCGCAACTTTTCTGTCTACAGAGTCAATGGTTTTTCGTTCTGAAGTATAGGTGCTCAGTAATTGGAGCAAATATACACCATCGATGGCCATGATCCAAGCCAAAGTATCAGCATCAAGATCCAAGTATTTGTTGTAGCAGGAGCGTATTGCTGGCTCGATTGCTCGTATCTTGTCCACAATCAGGCTCTTGAAGTTCTTATACTGCTCTGGCTCCAGAAACTGCTTCACTGCCTCGAGTTTTCTGCTCTGCATATTGTTCAGATCAGGACGGACATGATGATATGCTCCGATCCCAATTCCCTGCGGGGCGTAAGCTTCTGGATTTGTGTCGCGGATGGTCTTGGGGACCTGGAATATGGAAGGAGGATTGTCTACATAAACGAGGAAATGCTGGTTTAGCTGATCGACCCATCGATGCTCGCTTGTGTCTGAACTGGAAATTGAGCCACCCATCTTGCTGGAAAATCAAAATGGAGTTTGTTAGTGCAGTAATGATCGAATGAATATGTATGATGGAATCATGAAACCGGCTATTGGGCACTTGTTCTTATAAAAGTTGAGTACAAGTGAATTGGACCACTCTTTCTCAGAAGTAAATGTGAAAATGGGCAGAATGCAAATGTCAGTGACATTAAATGGGAACAAATCGTGTCTCACGTTTCTGTGACAGTTCTTTTTCTAATTAGGTAAAACAGTCTTATGTCTAACAGTACGACAGTTCGATAGTTGATATTTTCGCTCTTAAAGTATTATATATGTTATATTTTTTAAATAAAAAAAATGCATGTTGAACTATTTAACATGCTGAATACAAGTTTTTTTAGGGTATATTTGAATGTCCAGAGATTGTTGGTAGCTGAATGACAGAGGGGTTTTAGCAGTTGAGAGAGATAAATGTAATTTACCCCATAAGTAAATGTTTAAATGTGACTACATGCGAATGTCAGTGACATTAATCGGGAAGAAATCGTGTCTCACGTTTCTGTGACAGTTCTTTTCGTAATTAGGTAAAACAGTCTTTTTTCTAACTGTACGGCAGGTTAAAAGGTGATATTTTCACTCTTAAAGTATTATATGTGTCATATTTTTTAAATTAAAAAAATGCATGTTGAACCATTTAACATGTTGAATACAAGTTTTTTTCGAAATTTAAACGTCCAGAGATTGTTGGTAGTTGAATGACAAAGGGGTTTTGCTAGTTGAGAGAGATAAATGTAATTTACCGCATAAGTAAATGTTCAAATGTGACCACATGCGAATGTCAGTGACATTAATCGGGAAGAAATCGTGTCTCACGTTTCTGTGACAGTTCTTTTCGTAATTAGGTAAAACAGTTTTGTGTGTAATCGTACGAAAGTTCGATAGGTGATATTTTCGCTCTTAAAGTATTATTTATGTTATATTCTTTAAATAAAAAATAATGCATGCTAAACTTTTTAAAATGTTGAATACAAGTTTTTTCCAAAATTTGAATGTCTAGAGATTATTGGTAGTTGAATGACAAAACAGTTTTGATAGTTGAGAGAGATAAATGTAATTTACCCCATAAGTAAATGTTTAAATGTGAGCACATGCGAATGTCAGTGGCATTAAATGGGAACAAATTGTGTTTCACATTTCTATGATAGTTCTTTTTGTAATTAGGTAGAACTGTCTTGTGTCAAACCGTACGAGAGTTCGATAGCTGATATTTTCGCTCTTAAAGTATTATATATGTTATATTTTTTAAATAAAAAATAATGCATGTTGAACTATTTAACATGTGGAATACAAGTTTTTTCTAAAATTTGTACGTCCAGAGATTGTTGGTAGTTGGATCACAGAAGCGTTTTGGTAGTTGAAAGAGATAAATATAATTTACCCCATAAGTAGATGTTTAAATGTGACCACATGCGAATGTCAATGACATTAAATAGGAACAAATCGTGTGCAACGTTTCTATGACAGTTCGTTTTGTAATTAGGTAAAATCGTCTTATGTCTAACAGTACGACAGTTCGATAGGTGGTATTTCCGCTCTTAAAGTATTATATATGTTATATTTTTTAAATAAAAAATAGTGCATGTTGAACTATTTAACATGTTGAATAAAAGTTTTTTCCGAAATTTGAACGTCCGGAGATTGTTGGTAGTTGAATGACAGTGGGGTTTTGGTAGTTGAGAGAGATAAATGTAATTTACCCCACAAGTAAATGTTTAGATGTGACCACATGCAAATGTCAGTGACATTAAATGGGAACAACTTGTGTGTCACGTTTCTCTGAAATTTCTTTTTATAATTAGGCAAAACAGTCCTGCGTATAATCATACGACAGTTCGATCGGTGATATTTTATCGCTTAAAGTATTATCTGTGTTATATTTTTTAAATAAAAAATAATGCATGCTGAATACTCATTTTTTTCAAAATTTGAACGTCCAAAGATTGTTGTTAGTTGAATGAAAGAGGGGTTTAGATAGTTGAGAGAGATAAACGTAATATTCCCCATAAGTAAATGTTTAAATGTGACCACATGGAATTGTTAGTGACATTAAATGGGAACAAATCGTGTCACACGTTTCTATGACAGTTCTTTTTGTAATTAGGCAAAACAGCCTTGTGTCTAACCGTACGACAGACAGTTCGATAGGTGATATTTTCACTCTTAAATTATTATCTATGTTATATTTTTTAAGTAAAAATAATGCATGCTGAACTATTTTACATGTTGAATACAAATTTTTTCAAAAATTTGAACGTCCAGAGATTGATGGTAGTTGAGTGACAGAGAGGTTTTGGAAGTTGAGAGAGACAAATGTAATTTACCCCATAAGTTAATGTTTAAATGTGACCACAGGCAAACGTCAGTGACGTTAAATGGGAACAAATAGTGTCTCACGTTTCTATAACAATTCTTCTTGTAATTAAGGAAAATAGTCTTATGTCTAACCGTACGATAGTTCGATAGGTAATATTTTCACTCTTAAAGTATTATTTATGTTATATTTTTTAAATAAAAAATAATGCATGCTAAACTTTTTAACATGTTGAATACAAGTTTTTTCCGAAATTTGAACCTCTAGAGATTGTTGGTAGTTGAATGACAGAGGGGTTTTGGTAGTTCAGAGAGATAAATGTAATTTAACCCATAAGTAAATGTTTAAATGTGACCACATGCGAATGTGAGTGACATTAAATGGAAACAAATCGTGTCTCACGCTTCTATGACAGTTCTTTTTATAATTGGGTAAAACACTTATGTCTAACCGTACGACAGTTCGATCGGTGATATTTTCTCTCTTAAAGTATTATATATGTTATATTTTTAAATAAAAAAATGCAAGTTGAATTATTTAACATGTTGAATAAAAGATTTTTTTCTAAAATTTGAATTTCCAGAGATTGTTGGTAGTTGAATGGCAGAGGGGTTTTAGTAGTTGACAGAGATAAATGTAATTTACCCCATAAGTAAATGTTTAAATGGGACCACATGCGAATGTCAGTGACATTAATCGGGAAGAAATCGTGTCTTACGTTTCTGTGACAGTTCTTTTCGTAATTTGGCAAAATAGTCTTGTGTCTAACTGTACGACAGTTCCATAGGTGATATTTTCACTCTGAAAGTATTGTATATGTTATATTTTTTACATAAAAAATTAGGCATGTTATACCATTTAACATGTTGAATACAAGTTTTTTCCGAAATTTGAACGTCCGGAGATTGTTGGTAGTTGAATGACTGAGGGGTTTTGGTAGTTTAGAGAGATAAATGTAATTTACCCCACAAGTAATTGTTTAGATGTGACCACATGCAAATGTCAGTGACATTAAATGAGAACAAATTGTGTGTCACATTTCTCTGAAAGTTCTTTTTGTAATTAGGTAAAACAGTATTGCGTCTAACCATACGACAGTTCGATCAGTGATATTTTAGCTCTTAAAGTATTATCTATGTTATATTTTTTAAATTAAAAATAATGCATGCTGAACTTTTTATCATGCTGAATACACATTTTTTTCAAAATTTGAACGTCCAAAGATTGTTGGTAGTTGAATGACAGAGGGGTTTTGGTAGTTGAGAGAGATAAATGTAATTTACCCCACAAGTAAATGTTTAGATGTGACCACATGCGAATGTCAATGTCATTAAATGGGAACAACTTGTGTGTCACGTTTCTCTGAAATTTCTTTCAGTAATTAGGCAAAACAGTCTTGCATATAACCATACGACAGTTCGATCGGTGATATTTTAGCTCTTCAAGTATTATCTATGTTATATTTTTTAAATAAAAAATAATGCATGCTGAACTATTTAACAAGCTGAATACACATTTTTTTCAAAATTTGAACGTCCAAAGATTGTTGGTAGTTGAATGACAGAGGGGTTTAGATAGTTGAGAGAGATAAATGTAATATGCCCCATAAGTAAATGTTTAGCTCTTAAAGTATTATCTATGTTATATTTTTTAAATAAAAAATAATGCATGCTGAACTATTTATCATGCTGAATACACATTTTTTTCAAAATTTGAACGTCCAAAGATTGTTGGTAGTTGAATGAAAGAGGGGTTTAGATAGTTGAGAGAGATAAATGTAATTTGCCCCATAAGTAAATGTTTAAATGTGACCACAAGCAAATGTTAGTGACATTAAATGGGAACAAATCGTGTCACACGTTTCTATGACAGTTCTTTTTGTAATTAGGCAAAACAGTCTTGTGTCTAACCGTATGACAGTTCGATAGGTGATATTTTCGCTCTTAAATTATTATCTATGTTATATTTTTTAAGTAAAAATAATGCATGCTGAACTATTATACATGTTGAATACAAATTTTTTCAAAAATTTGAACGTCCAGAGATTGTTGGTAGTTGAGTGACAGAGAGGTTTTGGTAGTTGAGAGAGATAAATGTAATTTACCCCATAAGTTAATGTTTAAATGTGACCACAGGCAAACGTCAGTGACATTAAATGGGAACAAATAGTGTCTCACGTTTCTATAACAGTTCTTCTTGTAATTAAGGAAAATAGTCTTATGTCTAACCGTACGATAGTTCGATAGGTAATATTTTCACTCTTAAAATATTATTTATGTTATATTTTTTAAATAAAAAATAATGCATGCTAAACTTTTTAACATGTTGAATACAAGTTTTTTCCGAAATTTGAACGTCTAGAGATTGTTGGTAGTTGAATGACAGAGGGGTTTTGGTAGTTCAAAGAGATAAATGTAATTTACCGCATAAGTAAATGTTTAAATGTGACCACATGCGAATGTCAGTGACATTAAATGGGAACAAATCGTGTCTCATGCTTCTATGACAGTTCTTTTTATAATTGGGTAAAAAACTTTTGTCTAACCGTACGACAGTTCGACCGGTGATATTTTCGCTCTTAAAGTATTATATAAGTTATATTTTTTAAATAAAAAAATGCAAGTTGAACTATTTAACATGTTGAATAAAAGTTTTTTTTTCTGAAATTTGAATGTCCAGAGATTGTTGGTAGTTGAATGGCAGAGGGGTTTTAGTAGTTGAGAGAGATAAATGTAATTTACCTCATAAGTAAATGTTTAAATGTGACCACATGGGAATGTCAGTGACATTAATCGGGAATAAATCGTGTCTCACGTTTCTGTGACAGTTCTTCTCATAATTTTGCAAAACAGTCTTGTGTCTAACTGTACGACAGTTCCATAGGTGAAATTTTTGCTCTTAAAGTATTATATATGTTATATTTTTAAATAAAAATAAGGCATATGTTGAACCATTTAAAATGTTAAATACAAGTTTTTTTTGAAATTTGAACGTCCGTAGATTGTTGGTAGTTGTGTGACAGAGGGGTTTTGGTAGTTTAGAGAGATAAATGTAATTTACCCCACAAGTAATTGTTTAGATGTGACCACATGCAAATGTCAGTGACATTAAATGGGAACAAATTGTGTGTCACATTTCTCTAACAGTTCGTTTTGTAACTACGCAAAACAGTCTTGCGTCTAACCATACGACAGTTCGATCGGTGATATTTTAGCTCTTAATGTATTATCTATGTTATATTTTTTAAATAAAAAAATGCATGCTGAACTATTTAACATGCTGAATACACATTTTTTTCAAAATTTGAACGTCCAAAGATTGTTGGTAGTTGAATGACAGAGGGGTTTAGATAGTTGAGAGAGATAAATGTAATTTGCCCCATAAGTAAATGTTTAACTGTGACCACATGCAAATCTCAATGACATTAAATGGGAACAAATCGTTTCACATGTTTCTGTGACAGTTCTTTTAGTAATTAGGCAAAACAGTCTTGTGTCTAACCGTACGACAGTTGGATAGGTGATATTTTCGCTCTTAAATTATTATCTATGTTATATTTTTAAGTAAAAAATAATGCATGCTGAACTAGTTAACATGTTGAATACAAATTTTTTCAGAAATTTGAACGTCCAGAGATTGTTGGTAGTTGAGTGACAAAGAGGTTTTGGTAGTTGAGAGAGATAAATGTAATTTACCCTATAAGTTAATGTTTAAATGTGACCACCTGTGAATGTCAATGACATTGAATGGGAACAAATCGCGTGTCACGTTTCTATGATTGTTCTTTATGTAATTAGGTAAAACAATCTTGAGTCTAACCGTACGATTGTTTGATAGGTAATATTTTCGCTATTAAAATATCATTTATGTTATATTTTTTAAATAAAATATAATGCATGTTGAACAATTTAACATGTTGAATACATGTTTTTTTCCGAAATTTGAATGTCCAGAGATCGTTTGTAGTTGAATGACAGAGGAGTTTTGGTAGTTGAGAGAGATAAATGTAATTTACCCCATAAGTAAATGTTTAAATGCGACCACAGGCAAACGTCAGTGACATTAAATGGGAACAAATCGTGTCTCACGGTTCTATGACAGTTCTTTTTGTAATTAGGTAAAACAGTCTTTTGTCTAACAGTATGACAGTTCAATAGGTGATACTTTCGCTCTTAAAATATTATATATGTTATATTTTTAAATAAAAAATAATGCATGTTGAACTATTTAACATGTTGAATACAAGTTTTTTTTCCAAAATTTGAACATCCAGAGATTGTTGGTGGTTGAATGACAGAGGGGTTTTGGTAGTTTAGAGAGATAAACGTAATTTACTCCATAAGTAAATGTTTAAATGTGACCACATGCAAATGTCAGTGACATTAAATGGGAACAAATCGTGTCTCACGTTTCTATGACTTAACCAAACCTTGCCGTATTTGAGGCCACTTGTTATGAAGTACAACCTTTAAGGAAGCACCACACATTCAAAATTTTAAAATGAGAGCCTTTAAATGGACCGAAGAATTTGAGGACTGACGAGAACCGAGGAGCTGACGTGGAAAAAAACAAAAATACCCCCTTGTTTGCCTTCATCTCTCTTCCAGTCTTCCTCCTCTACACATTTATTCTATTATCTCTCTTTCTCTGTTCCAGTGCTTTCTTCCTTTCTTTTCATTTTTTCACGATTATCAATTCCTTCTCTCTTCCTCTCCAAATTCTTTTCGTTCTCCTCTTTCATCATTCATTTCAGTAGATTAATTTTTCATTTCTTTTTTTTTGTCTAGATTTTTTAAAACCCATGAAGCAGAACAGTACAGTGCAGTAAAAATAGTACAATATTTATTGTAAAACAGTACAATGTAGCAAACAAATCAATACAGTCTATATTGTAAAACAGTATAGAGTAATAAAAAAAATCAGTACAGTTCTTATTCTACAGAGTAGTAAAAAAAATCAATACAGTCTATATTGTAAAACAGTACATAGTAATAAAAAAAAAATACATTCTATATTGTAAAATAGTACATTCTATATTGTAAAACAGTATAGAGTAGTTGTATTGTAGATTAATTGTTAGACCCGGTTGGTCTTAATCCTTATCTTGATTGATGAGTTAACAAATATGAGAATTAATTTAACTATTCTTCTAAGTGAAAAAAATGAAGAGAAATCTTTACAGAAGCACCGACGCAAAAGAGGGCAATAAAAAATGAGCTAAAATGCAGAAACGGCAAACAAATGAAGAAAGAAGAAAACATCCTGAGGTGGGACCCACGGTATTTCTCAGTTAGAAAATGAATCGAAGAGTTCACGGGTGAAACAACGCAAAAACGGCGAAAAAAATGGAGTTAAAACGAAGAAACGGCAAGAAAACGAAATAGTGTCAAATCAAGGGACGACAAGGGGGCTGACACGAGCCACCCGGGCAGGTGCTGTGCGCTGGCAGCTGCCCGTGCAGGCCTAGCCTGCGACTAGGGGCTGTAAAAATCGCAGCATGTCGCAAGCATGCAATAGAGGCCCGCGATTTTCGCATGTTTTGCCCTTTTTTCTTCCTTCTTTCACCCAATTGAAGGCTGCCCTCCTCCTATAAATACCCCCACTTGAAACATCAAATACACCTCTTCCTATCAGATCTGCAACATTTTCAAGTGGTCAAAAAGCTCTCAAAAAATCATTCAAAGTTCTAGCATATTATTTCAAAGTTAGGCTAGAATAAAAAAACTTCATTGTAACTGTTAGCTATTTTTCATAGCATTATTTTCCTACTTTGTAAACACATTGAGGGAAGTCCTAAACACTTGAGTAAGTGTTGTAGGCATCTTGTAAGTGAGGCAAAGTCCTAAGCTCTTGTTTAAGAGTTAGGCATGAAGTAAGGGGGAGCAACAAGAGAATGAGAAGTCCTAACGCAAGGGGTTAAGGTTAGACATTTGTAAAAGTCCTAACCAAGAGGTTGGTTGAGGCAATTGTAGAAGACCTATCTCAACAGGTTGATATTAGGCAAAGGGTAGAAGTCCAAGCTTAGAGCTAAGTTAGGCATTTGTCAAAGTCTTGAACAAGAGGTTAATTGAGCAAAATTCCTTTGGTCTAGGCAAGAGGAGTCCTGAGTAAGACCTCAAATCCTTGAGGAAGGATAGGGCAAAAGATCCAATTGCTAGCCTTAAGCAAAGAAGTCTTAATCTAGAGCTAGATTAAGCAAGAGAGTCCTAGTCTAGAGTTAGATTAGGTAATAGGAAAGTCTTAAGATTAAGAGATTAATCTTGAGCAAGTGTAAGGGATTGAAACATTCCTTTAAGTGTTTCCTAATAGATTAGAAATCTCAAGTTGTAGAACTTGTGGAGTGGAGTAGGATTCAAGGGGAATCCGAACCACTATAAATTTGGTGTGTTCTTGCCTTGTTTGTTTATTTGCTTTTGGTTTTGCAAATAACTAATCACACACCTCACTTGCTAAAAACTGTTTTTACACTTATCTTTGAAAATAGTTTTTCAAAGTTCTTCTTTGTAGAAGAAATTTTTTTAAAGGGTGAAGAACCTAATTCACCTCCTCCCCCTCTTAGGTTCATCTTAGGTTGCTAATTAAACTTGGGATTTCATTAATTGTTCCAAACATCTGGACAAAAATAAAAATAAAATAAATTGCCATTTAAAACCCATATTTTTTACTACATTATTTTCCAAAAATCTGGATGAAAAATAAAATCACCTACTAAAAGGATGATAAAAGAGAAAAAAAAAAAAAAATGGAAAGGAATAAAGAAGGAATTGACAAAAAAAAAATAACTGACAAACAAAAGGGAAGAGAGAGAAGAAAAAGAAGAAAAAAAAGAGGGCAAAAATGTCAAAAGATAGGTAGGACTTACTTTTGGGAATTTCGGTCCTCCTTTTCTTCGATCCATTTAGAGTTTCTCTTTTAAAATTTAATCTTCGTTCTTTTTGTGATCAAATTGGAAAAAATTTGTTTTAGGGAATGAAATCTTTTTAGAAGAAATTTTTTTGGGATTTGTGTAGGACATAGAAGAAAAAGTGTATAGATTATGTTACTTTTTAAATTTATTTGAGTAAAGATTTAGAGATATTTTACATTTGAATTGAATAGAAAATGATATTGTTTCTTTATGTAAAATTTGGGAGGAATGTGATGATTTTTCTAAAATGGAATGGAAAAGAATAGAGTCAAATGTTCAAAATCAAATGTTAAAATTAAAATATAATTTTACTATTTATGTTAACATTGAAGTTAAATATTGATCTTATTCATTTAATTGAATAACATAAAATCATCTCGCCCTTAAACAATAATTAATTAAGAAAGCAAGTGAAAGGATTGTAATTAGAAAATCCCTATTTGTTGTTCTTGTTCCAACAAAAATAACAAATCATTAGTAAAAATAATTAAATAAAGGTTTAAAATAAAGAATGGGGTGAAATGCACCTTCTTGGGTAAAAATGATAAATATCTTCTCCTTGAAAGAGATAATAATTTTAAGAAGTTGTGACAAGACTAAGGCAAGAGTATCTCGGGCCCTTTTGGGTCGAAAATTGGTTTTAGAAATAATTTTTAAATGTAAGAGTATATCGAAAATATAAAAATATATGTAAATAAATAGTAAAATTAATATTATATTGAGGATAATGAAAAACTAGTTTAAATTTAAAAAACTATAAAAATATATTTTAGATAAAATGCAAATGAACCGGGCCTGAGATACTCTCTCTAGATATTCGATCCCTTAAAAGAACTTTGGTGTGCAGGCTGCGGGCCAATGTACATGTTCATTTTTTTTTTTTTTTGGCAAGAAAATTTGTTCGGAAAACTATTTTCTGAAAAGTGATGCGGATCCATGATCGGATCGAGTTGCGGAATTCCAAAATCTGCTAAGTCAGAAATTAGCTTGATGTAAATCACGTTCTTGAATTAACCTGTAAACTAAGAAACTAATGATTTAATTGAAAATATCTCACAATTTAAGTTGACACTTAATTGAATTAATATTTTCAATAATCTCTTTTCAATCAAACTACTCTTAGCTAAATCTAAAAGAAGAATAATTCACTAATGAATCTCAAACAAGTTCACAAATCAACAACTATAAGTTCCCACGAAACATTACCCAAATCCAAAGGTTAAAAGCTTAAAACTTGAATTGTATAACCAACAATCTTTATTATAATCTCATCTAAATCTATATATATTCTGAATAATAAGGTTGATGAGCATATTTATTTATAGGTGAAGGAATGATCCAATTTTAAAGAAAGGAAAAAAAATCCAGAAAACTAAGGAGAAAAAAAAATTAATAATTAGCTAAGTCTTTTTTTTTTTAAAGGAACAATTACCTAATTCTAACCTAACTAAATCTCGGTTGTCACACCAATTTTGGGAGAAACAAAAATTCCTACTTTTAGCTAGCTCAAGTCCGCTATTCTAATTAAGGACATACCAAAAGGAGAACTAATTACCTATTCTAACCGCCCTAAGAATTTCGGCCACCTCACACTTTAGGGAGGTCCAAATTCCTGTGCAAAAAAACAAAGAAAAGGAAATTGATATCCTACTCAAAAGATTAAGGGAAATTTACTTATTCTTAAAAGAGTACATGCAAGAATTCTTTTCAGAAAAATCTCAATTAATGAAAAAAAGTAACTAAGAAACAAGGAAGGAAAATAAAACCCATACAAACACACACACACACACTCTTAATAGTTTTATTTTCGGCCAAGTGTTTTAAAGAAACCCTAGCCGCCTTACGCCTTTTTTGGTAAGTGTTCCCACTTGTGTGTTTTTCTTCATTCTTTGTGAACTTTCTAGATCCTTCTCAAGTCTTCTAGAATATCTCGAAATAAAAAAGCTTAAATTAATTTTAAAAAAGAGATTTAAGTACCTTCCATACTTTAATTAAATTCTCAGCTTTTATTTATTGTTTACTCCATTTTTAACGATCCATTATCTCTTCTTTGTGTCAAAATCTTTAAAGTTATTGAAAATCGGTAATAGTTTATTTAGGTGATCATTAAGGTTCAGGTTCTTGAATAATGTTGAAAGTTCTTCCCCCCCCCCCCCCCCATGCTTTTCAAAAGTGGAACATCACCCCCCTTTTCCGCAACAAGCAAGTCAAATCTCATATATATGAGCTTTATTAGTATAGAGTGAGAGAGCGGGCAAATGTGGGTGACTAACGAAGAGGGAGAGAATACTTTCTAAGTATTTTATCAGCTGATCAAACTTGCGTGAGAATTGAGATTCCCAAGTGGAATCGAATCGATAGGCTGGAAAACGGGGTGGGTTTACCCATTCAATTTTGGAAATATGCATTTATTTTATGCATTGACTCCGATGAAGATAGTGAAATAGTGGTAGAGCCGGTGAAAGAGGTGAAGCCGAATTGTCGGAGTCAAAAGCGGTGACCAAAGTGGCGGAGATGGAGGAATATCGGTAATGGAATTTGCGTTTAAACTTGAGTTAAAACTAGTAAATTCTCTTTTTGTATTAGGGTTTTAGATCAGACCGCATGGATCAAACATTAATCTAACCTGATCGATCCAAAATACAATATAATGTTAATCCAAACTTATTGATCCAATCCAACCCAAACCGTGTGGGTCCGAATGAGCAGCTTGCTCTAGCCACAGGTTGGAAGGAATCATTTAGCGGACCTTAGTATTGAAGGTTCAAAGGAATAATTTAGTTAGCCAACCTTATTGACCACCTTGAATTTTTGACAAAGAAAGTACAATTATATACGTCGGTGAGACGCTTCGACAAAGCATGTCGAAATTAAAAAAGACTCAAACAAAAGTCTAGTGATTACAATCAGTTATACTGACATAGATTAAAGCAACCTTGATATATATATATATATATAAGTAGGCCTAAATGACATAGCAGACTCATAAATATGTAACAACAATAACTTAATATTCAAATCGAAGCTATTGAGCTGATCTTCCCAAACCACCGGGCGCTGCAGCCATAAACCTGGCAAAATGCTTGCACTGTGAGCAGCAAAACCAACAATATTCCCAAAATGATCTTCACAGAAGCCTCAGAAGGGATCAAATGATCCTTTATGAATTTCCAAGACTTGACTCTGAAAGTTGAGCCATAACTCTCGTTCAATTTCTGAGTAGTTTCTTCAAGATCAGGCTGCATCCGACTAGATTTGTTTATCCCGTTAAAAATTTTAGCTATTTCTTCACTTGGCAAACCCGATTCGATTATACCCTTTCCCTTGAGCAAATCTACATCTTTAGCTGCATCAATTATTCCACACATGAAATCCACGTAGCCCGAAACAACATTATTGGAACCGGATGCTAATTCGTAGGCCACCAAATTTCTTAAAATCACTTCTGAATCAGTGTTCAATCTGATGAGCGGGAGGTATAGTGTGCGAGTTTTTTCATCGTACTTGATTGCACCTCCCCAAGGTTTTCCCTCGAACTGTATTTTTGCAACCTGATGAAGTTCGGAAGCCGAAGGAATTTCGATCTCTTCTGCTGTGGTGTCGTTAGGATCCTTTTTGACCAGGTCGAAGAATTCTTGAAGTGGCAATTTGGCTGCAAACGCCAGAGGATTTAGCCCTGTCAAATCAGCAGCAACTTCTGCAACCTGTTTGACTTGATCAACAGTCTCAGCCGACGGCATTTGACAAGAAGCCAAACACAGCAGACCTGCAGGCTCATTCTCCTCATCATACATTTTGACCTTTACCAAATTGTACATAACAGACAGAATATGTGAGCTGTTTGTCGAACAAATAAAGGCTGGAAGTTCAAGCGGAGAATGAGATCTGCAAAAATATAACATGTCCATATCCACTGAGCCACCAATATCCAAGTTATCTTCTTCTTCTTCTGGAGACTGCAACTGCAAGGCCTTGCTGATTTCCTTTAGCACAATAGAAGGAAGTTGGTTTTCCAGCATCAAGATGTCCTGCGCAACTTTTCTGTCTACAGAGTCAATGGTTTTTCGTTCTGAAGTATAGGTGCTCAGTAATTGGAGCAAATATACACCATCGATGGCCATGATCCAAGCCAAAGTATCAGCATCAAGATCCAAGTATTTGTTGTAGCAGGAGCGTATTGCTGGCTCGATTGCTCGTATCTTGTCCACAATCAGGCTCTTGAAGTTCTTATACTGCTCTGGCTCCAGAAACTGCTTCACTGCCTCGAGTTTTCTGCTCTGCATATTGTTCAGATCAGGACGGACATGATGATATGCTCCGATCCCAATTCCCTGCGGGGCGTAAGCTTCTGGATTTGTGTCGCGGATGGTCTTGGGGACCTGGAATATGGAAGGAGGATTGTCTACATAAACGAGGAAATGCTGGTTTAGCTGATCGACCCATCGATGCTCGCTTGTGTCTGAACTGGAAATTGAGCCACCCATCTTGCTGGAAAATCAAAATGGAGTTTGTTAGTGCAGTAATGATCGAATGAATATGTATGATGGAATCATGAAACCGGCTATTGGGCACTTGTTCTTATAAAAGTTGAGTACAAGTGAATTGGACCACTCTTTCTCAGAAGTAAATGTGAAAATGGGCAGAATGCAAATGTCAGTGACATTAAATGGGAACAAATCGTGTCTCACGTTTCTGTGACAGTTCTTTTTCTAATTAGGTAAAACAGTCTTATGTCTAACAGTACGACAGTTCGATAGTTGATATTTTCGCTCTTAAAGTATTATATATGTTATATTTTTTAAATAAAAAAAATGCATGTTGAACTATTTAACATGCTGAATACAAGTTTTTTTAGGGTATATTTGAATGTCCAGAGATTGTTGGTAGCTGAATGACAGAGGGGTTTTAGCAGTTGAGAGAGATAAATGTAATTTACCCCATAAGTAAATGTTTAAATGTGACTACATGCGAATGTCAGTGACATTAATCGGGAAGAAATCGTGTCTCACGTTTCTGTGACAGTTCTTTTCGTAATTAGGTAAAACAGTCTTTTTTCTAACTGTACGGCAGGTTAAAAGGTGATATTTTCACTCTTAAAGTATTATATGTGTCATATTTTTTAAATTAAAAAAATGCATGTTGAACCATTTAACATGTTGAATACAAGTTTTTTTCGAAATTTAAACGTCCAGAGATTGTTGGTAGTTGAATGACAAAGGGGTTTTGCTAGTTGAGAGAGATAAATGTAATTTACCGCATAAGTAAATGTTCAAATGTGACCACATGCGAATGTCAGTGACATTAATCGGGAAGAAATCGTGTCTCACGTTTCTGTGACAGTTCTTTTCGTAATTAGGTAAAACAGTTTTGTGTGTAATCGTACGAAAGTTCGATAGGTGATATTTTCGCTCTTAAAGTATTATTTATGTTATATTCTTTAAATAAAAAATAATGCATGCTAAACTTTTTAAAATGTTGAATACAAGTTTTTTCCAAAATTTGAATGTCTAGAGATTATTGGTAGTTGAATGACAAAACAGTTTTGATAGTTGAGAGAGATAAATGTAATTTACCCCATAAGTAAATGTTTAAATGTGAGCACATGCGAATGTCAGTGGCATTAAATGGGAACAAATTGTGTTTCACATTTCTATGATAGTTCTTTTTGTAATTAGGTAGAACTGTCTTGTGTCAAACCGTACGAGAGTTCGATAGCTGATATTTTCGCTCTTAAAGTATTATATATGTTATATTTTTTAAATAAAAAATAATGCATGTTGAACTATTTAACATGTGGAATACAAGTTTTTTCTAAAATTTGTACGTCCAGAGATTGTTGGTAGTTGGATCACAGAAGCGTTTTGGTAGTTGAAAGAGATAAATATAATTTACCCCATAAGTAGATGTTTAAATGTGACCACATGCGAATGTCAATGACATTAAATAGGAACAAATCGTGTGCAACGTTTCTATGACAGTTCGTTTTGTAATTAGGTAAAATCGTCTTATGTCTAACAGTACGACAGTTCGATAGGTGGTATTTCCGCTCTTAAAGTATTATATATGTTATATTTTTTAAATAAAAAATAGTGCATGTTGAACTATTTAACATGTTGAATAAAAGTTTTTTCCGAAATTTGAACGTCCGGAGATTGTTGGTAGTTGAATGACAGTGGGGTTTTGGTAGTTGAGAGAGATAAATGTAATTTACCCCACAAGTAAATGTTTAGATGTGACCACATGCAAATGTCAGTGACATTAAATGGGAACAACTTGTGTGTCACGTTTCTCTGAAATTTCTTTTTATAATTAGGCAAAACAGTCCTGCGTATAATCATACGACAGTTCGATCGGTGATATTTTATCGCTTAAAGTATTATCTGTGTTATATTTTTTAAATAAAAAATAATGCATGCTGAATACTCATTTTTTTCAAAATTTGAACGTCCAAAGATTGTTGTTAGTTGAATGAAAGAGGGGTTTAGATAGTTGAGAGAGATAAACGTAATATTCCCCATAAGTAAATGTTTAAATGTGACCACATGGAATTGTTAGTGACATTAAATGGGAACAAATCGTGTCACACGTTTCTATGACAGTTCTTTTTGTAATTAGGCAAAACAGCCTTGTGTCTAACCGTACGACAGACAGTTCGATAGGTGATATTTTCACTCTTAAATTATTATCTATGTTATATTTTTTAAGTAAAAATAATGCATGCTGAACTATTTTACATGTTGAATACAAATTTTTTCAAAAATTTGAACGTCCAGAGATTGATGGTAGTTGAGTGACAGAGAGGTTTTGGAAGTTGAGAGAGACAAATGTAATTTACCCCATAAGTTAATGTTTAAATGTGACCACAGGCAAACGTCAGTGACGTTAAATGGGAACAAATAGTGTCTCACGTTTCTATAACAATTCTTCTTGTAATTAAGGAAAATAGTCTTATGTCTAACCGTACGATAGTTCGATAGGTAATATTTTCACTCTTAAAGTATTATTTATGTTATATTTTTTAAATAAAAAATAATGCATGCTAAACTTTTTAACATGTTGAATACAAGTTTTTTCCGAAATTTGAACCTCTAGAGATTGTTGGTAGTTGAATGACAGAGGGGTTTTGGTAGTTCAGAGAGATAAATGTAATTTAACCCATAAGTAAATGTTTAAATGTGACCACATGCGAATGTGAGTGACATTAAATGGAAACAAATCGTGTCTCACGCTTCTATGACAGTTCTTTTTATAATTGGGTAAAACACTTATGTCTAACCGTACGACAGTTCGATCGGTGATATTTTCTCTCTTAAAGTATTATATATGTTATATTTTTTAAATAAAAAAATGCAAGTTGAATTATTTAACATGTTGAATAAAAGATTTTTTTCTAAAATTTGAATTTCCAGAGATTGTTGGTAGTTGAATGGCAGAGGGGTTTTAGTAGTTGACAGAGATAAATGTAATTTACCCCATAAGTAAATGTTTAAATGGGACCACATGCGAATGTCAGTGACATTAATCGGGAAGAAATCGTGTCTTACGTTTCTGTGACAGTTCTTTTCGTAATTTGGCAAAATAGTCTTGTGTCTAACTGTACGACAGTTCCATAGGTGATATTTTCACTCTGAAAGTATTGTATATGTTATATTTTTTACATAAAAAATTAGGCATGTTATACCATTTAACATGTTGAATACAAGTTTTTTCCGAAATTTGAACGTCCGGAGATTGTTGGTAGTTGAATGACTGAGGGGTTTTGGTAGTTTAGAGAGATAAATGTAATTTACCCCACAAGTAATTGTTTAGATGTGACCACATGCAAATGTCAGTGACATTAAATGAGAACAAATTGTGTGTCACATTTCTCTGAAAGTTCTTTTTGTAATTAGGTAAAACAGTATTGCGTCTAACCATACGACAGTTCGATCAGTGATATTTTAGCTCTTAAAGTATTATCTATGTTATATTTTTTAAATTAAAAATAATGCATGCTGAACTTTTTATCATGCTGAATACACATTTTTTTCAAAATTTGAACGTCCAAAGATTGTTGGTAGTTGAATGACAGAGGGGTTTTGGTAGTTGAGAGAGATAAATGTAATTTACCCCACAAGTAAATGTTTAGATGTGACCACATGCGAATGTCAATGTCATTAAATGGGAACAACTTGTGTGTCACGTTTCTCTGAAATTTCTTTCAGTAATTAGGCAAAACAGTCTTGCATATAACCATACGACAGTTCGATCGGTGATATTTTAGCTCTTCAAGTATTATCTATGTTATATTTTTTAAATAAAAAATAATGCATGCTGAACTATTTAACAAGCTGAATACACATTTTTTCAAAATTTGAACGTCCAAAGATTGTTGGTAGTTGAATGACAGAGGGGTTTAGATAGTTGAGAGAGATAAATGTAATATGCCCCATAAGTAAATGTTTAGCTCTTAAAGTATTATCTATGTTATATTTTTTAAATAAAAAATAATGCATGCTGAACTATTTATCATGCTGAATACACATTTTTTTCAAAATTTGAACGTCCAAAGATTGTTGGTAGTTGAATGAAAGAGGGGTTTAGATAGTTGAGAGAGATAAATGTAATTTGCCCCATAAGTAAATGTTTAAATGTGACCACAAGCAAATGTTAGTGACATTAAATGGGAACAAATCGTGTCACACGTTTCTATGACAGTTCTTTTTGTAATTAGGCAAAACAGTCTTGTGTCTAACCGTATGACAGTTCGATAGGTGATATTTTCGCTCTTAAATTATTATCTATGTTATATTTTTTAAGTAAAAATAATGCATGCTGAACTATTATACATGTTGAATACAAATTTTTTCAAAAATTTGAACGTCCAGAGATTGTTGGTAGTTGAGTGACAGAGAGGTTTTGGTAGTTGAGAGAGATAAATGTAATTTACCCCATAAGTTAATGTTTAAATGTGACCACAGGCAAACGTCAGTGACATTAAATGGGAACAAATAGTGTCTCACGTTTCTATAACAGTTCTTCTTGTAATTAAGGAAAATAGTCTTATGTCTAACCGTACGATAGTTCGATAGGTAATATTTTCACTCTTAAAATATTATTTATGTTATATTTTTTAAATAAAAAATAATGCATGCTAAACTTTTTAACATGTTGAATACAAGTTTTTTCCGAAATTTGAACGTCTAGAGATTGTTGGTAGTTGAATGACAGAGGGGTTTTGGTAGTTCAAAGAGATAAATGTAATTTACCGCATAAGTAAATGTTTAAATGTGACCACATGCGAATGTCAGTGACATTAAATGGGAACAAATCGTGTCTCATGCTTCTATGACAGTTCTTTTTATAATTGGGTAAAAAACTTTTGTCTAACCGTACGACAGTTCGACCGGTGATATTTTCGCTCTTAAAGTATTATATAAGTTATATTTTTTAAATAAAAAAATGCAAGTTGAACTATTTAACATGTTGAATAAAAGTTTTTTTTTCTGAAATTTGAATGTCCAGAGATTGTTGGTAGTTGAATGGCAGAGGGGTTTTAGTAGTTGAGAGAGATAAATGTAATTTACCTCATAAGTAAATGTTTAAATGTGACCACATGGGAATGTCAGTGACATTAATCGGGAATAAATCGTGTCTCACGTTTCTGTGACAGTTCTTCTCATAATTTTGCAAAACAGTCTTGTGTCTAACTGTACGACAGTTCCATAGGTGAAATTTTTGCTCTTAAAGTATTATATATGTTATATTTTTTAAATAAAAATAAGGCATATGTTGAACCATTTAAAATGTTAAATACAAGTTTTTTTTGAAATTTGAACGTCCGTAGATTGTTGGTAGTTGTGTGACAGAGGGGTTTTGGTAGTTTAGAGAGATAAATGTAATTTACCCCACAAGTAATTGTTTAGATGTGACCACATGCAAATGTCAGTGACATTAAATGGGAACAAATTGTGTGTCACATTTCTCTAACAGTTCGTTTTGTAACTACGCAAAACAGTCTTGCGTCTAACCATACGACAGTTCGATCGGTGATATTTTAGCTCTTAATGTATTATCTATGTTATATTTTTTAAATAAAAAAATGCATGCTGAACTATTTAACATGCTGAATACACATTTTTTTCAAAATTTGAACGTCCAAAGATTGTTGGTAGTTGAATGACAGAGGGGTTTAGATAGTTGAGAGAGATAAATGTAATTTGCCCCATAAGTAAATGTTTAACTGTGACCACATGCAAATCTCAATGACATTAAATGGGAACAAATCGTTTCACATGTTTCTGTGACAGTTCTTTTAGTAATTAGGCAAAACAGTCTTGTGTCTAACCGTACGACAGTTGGATAGGTGATATTTTCGCTCTTAAATTATTATCTATGTTATATTTTTTAAGTAAAAAATAATGCATGCTGAACTAGTTAACATGTTGAATACAAATTTTTTCAGAAATTTGAACGTCCAGAGATTGTTGGTAGTTGAGTGACAAAGAGGTTTTGGTAGTTGAGAGAGATAAATGTAATTTACCCTATAAGTTAATGTTTAAATGTGACCACCTGTGAATGTCAATGACATTGAATGGGAACAAATCGCGTGTCACGTTTCTATGATTGTTCTTTATGTAATTAGGTAAAACAATCTTGAGTCTAACCGTACGATTGTTTGATAGGTAATATTTTCGCTATTAAAATATCATTTATGTTATATTTTTTAAATAAAATATAATGCATGTTGAACAATTTAACATGTTGAATACATGTTTTTTTCCGAAATTTGAATGTCCAGAGATCGTTTGTAGTTGAATGACAGAGGAGTTTTGGTAGTTGAGAGAGATAAATGTAATTTACCCCATAAGTAAATGTTTAAATGCGACCACAGGCAAACGTCAGTGACATTAAATGGGAACAAATCGTGTCTCACGGTTCTATGACAGTTCTTTTTGTAATTAGGTAAAACAGTCTTTTGTCTAACAGTATGACAGTTCAATAGGTGATACTTTCGCTCTTAAAATATTATATATGTTATATTTTTAAATAAAAAATAATGCATGTTGAACTATTTAACATGTTGAATACAAGTTTTTTTTTCCAAAATTTGAACATCCAGAGATTGTTGGTGGTTGAATGACAGAGGGGTTTTGGTAGTTTAGAGAGATAAACGTAATTTACTCCATAAGTAAATGTTTAAATGTGACCACATGCAAATGTCAGTGACATTAAATGGGAACAAATCGTGTCTCACGTTTCTATGACTTAACCAAACCTTGCCGTATTTGAGGCCACTTGTTATGAAGTACAACCTTTAAGGAAGCACCACACATTCAAAATTTTAAAATGAGAGCCTTTAAATGGACCGAAGAATTTGAGGACTGACGAGAACCGAGGAGCTGACGTGGAAAAAAACAAAAATACCCCCTTGTTTGCCTTCATGTCTCTTCCAGTCTTCCTCCTCTACACATTTATTCTATTATCTCTCTTTCTCTGTTCCAGTGCTTTCTTCCTTTCTTTTCATTTTTTCACGATTATCAATTCCTTCTCTCTTCCTCTCCAAATTCTTTTCGTTCTCCTCTTTCATCATTCATTTCAGTAGATTAATTTTTCATTTCTTTTTTTTTTGTCTAGATTTTTTAAAACCCATGAAGCAGAACAGTACAGTGCAGTAAAAATAGTACAATATTTATTGTAAAACAGTACAATGTAGCAAACAAATCAATACAGTCTATATTGTAAAACAGTATAGAGTAATAAAAAAAATCAGTACAGTTCTTATTCTACAGAGTAGTAAAAAAAATCAATACAGTCTATATTGTAAAACAGTACATAGTAATAAAAAAAAAATACATTCTATATTGTAAAATAGTACATTCTATATTGTAAAACAGTATAGAGTAGTTGTATTGTAGATTAATTGTTAGACCCGGTTGGTCTTAATCCTTATCTTGATTGATGAGTTAACAAATATGAGAATTAATTTAACTATTCTTCTAAGTGAAAAAAATGAAGAGAAATCTTTACAGAAGCACCGACGCAAAAGAGGGCAATAAAAAATGAGCTAAAATGCAGAAACGGCAAACAAATGAAGAAAGAAGAAAACATCCTGAGGTGGGACCCACGGTATTTCTCAGTTAGAAAATGAATCGAAGAGTTCACGGGTGAAACAACGCAAAAACGGCGAAAAAAATGGAGTTAAAACGAAGAAACGGCAAGAAAACGAAATAGTGTCAAATCAAGGGACGACAAGGGGGCTGACACGAGCCACCCGGGCAGGTGCTGTGCGCTGGCAGCTGCCCGTGCAGGCCTAGCCTGCGACTAGGGGCTGTAAAAATCGCAGCATGTCGCAAGCATGCAATAGAGGCCCGCGATTTTCGCATGTTTTGCCCTTTTTTCTTCCTTCTTTCACCCAATTGAAGGCTGCCCTCCTCCTATAAATACCCCCACTTGAAACATCAAATACACCTCTTCCTATCAGATCTGCAACATTTTCAAGTGGTCAAAAAGCTCTCAAAAAATCATTCAAAGTTCTAGCATATTATTTCAAAGTTAGGCTAGAATAAAAAAACTTCATTGTAACTGTTAGCTATTTTTCATAGCATTATTTTCCTACTTTGTAAACACATTGAGGGAAGTCCTAAACACTTGAGTAAGTGTTGTAGGCATCTTGTAAGTGAGGCAAAGTCCTAAGCTCTTGTTTAAGAGTTAGGCATGAAGTAAGGGGGAGCAACAAGAGAATGAGAAGTCCTAACGCAAGGGGTTAAGGTTAGACATTTGTAAAAGTCCTAACCAAGAGGTTGGTTGAGGCAATTGTAGAAGACCTATCTCAACAGGTTGATATTAGGCAAAGGGTAGAAGTCCAAGCTTAGAGCTAAGTTAGGCATTTGTCAAAGTCTTGAACAAGAGGTTAATTGAGCAAAATTCCTTTGGTCTAGGCAAGAGGAGTCCTGAGTAAGACCTCAAATCCTTGAGGAAGGATAGGGCAAAAGATCCAATTGCTAGCCTTAAGCAAAGAAGTCTTAATCTAGAGCTAGATTAAGCAAGAGAGTCCTAGTCTAGAGTTAGATTAGGTAATAGGAAAGTCTTAAGATTAAGAGATTAATCTTGAGCAAGTGTAAGGGATTGAAACATTCCTTTAAGTGTTTCCTAATAGATTAGAAATCTCAAGTTGTAGAACTTGTGGAGTGGAGTAGGATTCAAGGGGAATCCGAACCACTATAAATTTGGTGTGTTCTTGCCTTGTTTGTTTATTTGCTTTTGGTTTTGCAAATAACTAATCACACACCTCACTTGCTAAAAACTGTTTTTACACTTATCTTTGAAAATAGTTTTTCAAAGTTCTTCTTTGTAGAAGAAATTTTTTTAAAGGGTGAAGAACCTAATTCACCTCCTCCCCCTCTTAGGTTCATCTTAGGTTGCTAATTAAACTTGGGATTTCATTAATTGTTCCAAACATCTGGACAAAAATAAAAATAAAATAAATTGCCATTTAAAACCCATATTTTTTACTACATTATTTTCCAAAAATCTGGATGAAAAATAAAATCACCTACTAAAAGGATGATAAAAGAGAAAAAAAAAAAAAATGGAAAGGAATAAAGAAGGAATTGACAAAAAAAAAATAACTGACAAACAAAAGGGAAGAGAGAGAAGAAAAAGAAGAAAAAAAAAGAGGGCAAAAATGTCAAAAGATAGGTAGGACTTACTTTTGGGAATTTCGGTCCTCCTTTTCTTCGATCCATTTAGAGTTTCTCTTTTAAAATTTAATCTTCGTTCTTTTTCTGATCAAATTGGAAAAAATTTGTTTTAGGGAATGAAATCTTTTTAGAAGAAATTTTTTTGGGATTTGTGTAGGACATAGAAGAAAAAGTGTATAGATTATGTTACTTTTTAAATTTATTTGAATAAAGATTTAGAGATATTTTACATTTGAATTGAATAGAAAATGATATTGTTTCTTTATGTAAAATTTGGGAGGAATGTGATGATTTTTCTAAAATGGAATGGAAAAGAATAGAGTCAAATGTTCAAAATCCAATGTTAAAATTAAAATATAATTTTACTATTTATGTTAACATTGAAGTTAAATATTGATCTTATTCATTTAATTGAATAACATAAAATCATCTCGCCCTTAAACAATAATTAATTAAGAAAGCAAGTGAAAGGATTGTAATTAGAAAATCCCTATTTGTTGTTCTTGTTCCAACAAAAATAACAAATCATTAGTAAAAATAATTAAATAAAGGTTTAAAATAAAGAATGGGGTGAAATGCACCTTCTTGGGTAAAAATGATAAATATCTTCTCCTTGAAAGAGATAATAATTTTAAGAAGTTGTGACAAGACTGAGGCAAGAGTATCTCGGGCCCTTTTGGGTCGAAAATTGGTTTTAGAAATAATTTTTAAATGTAAGAGTATATCGAAAATATAAAAATATATGTAAATAAATAGTAAAATTAATATTATATTGAGGATAATGAAAAACTAGTTTAAATTTAAAAAACTATAAAAATATATTTTATATAAAATGCAAATGAACCGGGCCTGAGATCTCTCTAGATATTCGAACCCTTAAAAGAACTTTGGTGTGCAGGCTGCGGGCCAATGTACATGTTCATTTTTTTTTTTTTTGGCAAGAAAATTTGTTCGGAAAACTATTTTCTGAAAAGTGATGCGGATCCATGATCGGATCGAGTTGCGGAATTCCAAAATCTGCTAAGTCAGAAATTAGCTTGATGTAAATCACGTTCTTGAATTAACCTGTAAACTAAGAAACTAATGATTTAATTGAAAATATCTCACAATTTAAGTTGACACTTAATTGAATTAATATTTTCAATAATCTCTTTTCAATCAAACTACTCTTAGCTAAATCTAAAAGAAGAATAATTCACTAATGAATCTCAAACAAGTTCACAAATCAACAACTATAAGTTCCCACGAAACATTACCCAAATCCAAAGGTTAAAAGCTTAAAACTTGAATTGTATAACCAACAATCTTTATTATAATCTCATCTAAATCTATATATATTCTGAATAATAAGGTTGATGAGCATATTTATTTATAGGTGAAGGAATGATCCAATTTTAAAGAAAGGAAAAAAAATCCAGAAAACTAAGGAGAAAAAAAAATTAATAATTAGCTAAGTCTTTTTTTTTTTTAAAGGAACAATTACCTAATTCTAACCTAACTAAATCTCGGTTGTCACACCAATTTTGGGAGAAACAAAAATTCCTACTTTTAGCTAGCTCAAGTCCGCTATTCTAATTAAGGACATACCAAAAGGAGAACTAATTACCTATTCTAACCGCCCTAAGAATTTCGGCCACCTCACACTTTAGGGAGGTCCAAATTCCTGTGCAAAAAAACAAAGAAAAGGAAATTGATATCCTACTCAAAAGATTAAGGGAAATTTACTTATTCTTAAAAGAGTACATGCAAGAATTCTTTTCAGAAAAATCTCAATTAATGAAAAAAAGTAACTAAGAAACAAGGAAGGAAAATAAAACCCATACAAACACACACACACACACTCTTAATAGTTTTATTTTCGGCCAAGTGTTTTAAAGAAACCCTAGCCGCCTTACGCCTTTTTTGGTAAGTGTTCCCACTTGTGTGTTTTTCTTCATTCTTTGTGAACTTTCTAGATCCTTCTCAAGTCTTCTAGAATATCTCGAAATAAAAAAGCTTAAATTAATTTTAAAAAAGAGATTTAAGTACCTTCCATACTTTAATTAAATTCTCAGCTTTTATTTATTGTTTACTCCATTTTTAACGATCCATTATCTCTTCTTTGTGTCAAAATCTTTAAAGTTATTGAAAATCGGTAATAGTTTATTTAGGTGATCATTAAGGTTCAGGTTCTTGAATAATGTTGAAAGTTCTTCCCCCCCCCCCCCCATGCTTTTCAAAAGTGGAACATCACCCCCCTTTTCCGCAACAAGCAAGTCAAATCTCATATATATGAGCTTTATTAGTATAGAGTGAGAGAGCGGGCAAATGTGGGTGACTAACGAAGAGGGAGAGAATACTTTCTAAGTATTTTATCAGCTGATCAAACTTGCGTGAGAATTGAGATTCCCAAGTGGAATCGAATCGATAGGCTGGAAAACGGGGTGGGTTTACCCATTCAATTTTGGAAATATGCATTTATTTTATGCATTGACTCCGATGAAGATAGTGAAATAGTGGTAGAGCCGGTGAAAGAGGTGAAGCCGAATTGTCGGAGTCAAAAGCGGTGACCAAAGTGGCGGAGATGGAGGAATATCGGTAATGGAATTTGCGTTTAAACTTGAGTTAAAACTAGTAAATTCTCTTTTTGTATTAGGGTTTTAGATCAGACCGCATGGATCAAACATTAATCTAACCTGATCGATCCAAAATACAATATAATGTTAATCCAAACTTATTGATCCAATCCAACCCAAACCGTGTGGGTCCGAATGAGCAGCTTGCTCTAGCCACAGGTTGGAAGGAATCATTTAGCGGACCTTAGTATTGAAGGTTCAAAGGAATAATTTAGTTAGCCAACCTTATTGACCACCTTGAATTTTTGACAAAGAAAGTACAATTATATACGTCGGTGAGACGCTTCGACAAAGCATGTCGAAATTAAAAAGACTCAAACAAAAGTCTAGTGATTACAATCAGTTATACTGACATAGATTAAAGCAACCTTGATATATATATATATATATAAGTAGGCCTAAATGACATAGCAGACTCATAAATATGTAACAACAATAACTTAATATTCAAATCGAAGCTATTGAGCTGATCTTCCCAAACCACCGGGCGCTGCAGCCATAAACCTGGCAAAATGCTTGCACTGTGAGCAGCAAAACCAACAATATTCCCAAAATGATCTTCACAGAAGCCTCAGAAGGGATCAAATGATCCTTTATGAATTTCCAAGACTTGACTCTGAAAGTTGAGCCATAACTCTCGTTCAATTTCTGAGTAGTTTCTTCAAGATCAGGCTGCATCCGACTAGATTTGTTTATCCCGTTAAAATTTTAGCTATTCCTTCACTTGGCAAACCCGATTCGATTATACCCTTTCCCTTGAGCAAATCTACATCTTTAGCTGCATCAATTATTCCACACATGAAATCCACGTAGCCCGAAACAACATTATTGGAACCGGATGCTAATTCGTAGGCCACCAAATTTCTTAAAATCACTTCTGAATCAGTGTTCAATCTGATGAGCGGGAGGTATAGTGTGCGAGTTTTTTCATCGTACTTGATTGCACTTCCCCAATGGTCTGAAGTCCTTCTCTCGAACTGTATTTTTGCAACCTGATGAAGTTCGGAAGCCGAAGGAATTTCGATCTCTTCTGTTGTGGTGTCATCAGGATCCTTTTTGAACAGTCGAAGCATTCTTGAAATGGCAATTTGGCTACAGACGCCAGAGGATTTAGCCCTGTGAAATCAGCAGCAACTCCTGCAACCTGTTTGAATTGATCAACAATCCCAACCGACTGCTTTGCCTCCCCATATAGCTCCTCAACAGACAATTTGAACTTTACCAAATTGTACATAACAGACAGAATATGTGGACTGTTGTCCCACAAACAAAGCGTGGTGGACGCCTTACAAGTTCAAGCGGAGAATGAGATTCGCAAAAAGATAACATTTCCGAAAACTCCATATCCACTGAGTCATCACTATCCCAGTTATCTTCTTCTTCTTCTTCCTCTTCCTCTTCGTCTGGAGGCTGCAACTGCAAGGCCTTCTTGATTTCCTTTAGCACAATAGAAGGAAGTTGGTTTTCCAGCATCAAAATGTCCTGCGCAAATTTTCGCTTTGAGTCAGCGGTTTTTCGCTTTGAAGAATAGGTGCTCAGTAATTGGAGCAAATATACACCATCGATGGCCATGATCCAAGCCAAAGTATCAGCATTAAGATCCAAGTATTTGTTGTATCAGGAGCGTATTGCTGGCTCGATGGCTCGTACCTTGTCCACAATCTGGCTCTTGAAGTTTTTATACTGGTTTGGCTTCAGAAACTTCTTCACTGCCTTGAGTTTTCTGCTCTGCTTATAGTCCAGATCAGGACGGAGATGATGATATGCTCCGATCCCAATTCCCTGTGGGGCGTAAGCTTCTGGATTTGTGTCGCGGACTGTCTTGGGGACCTGGAATATGGAAGGAGGATTGTCGACATAAACGATGAAATGCTGGTTTAGCTGAGCAACCCATCGATGCTCGCTTGTGTCTGAACTGAAAATTGAGCTACCCATCTTGCTGGAAAATCAAAATGGAGTTTGTTAGTGCAGTAATGATCGAATGAATATGTATGATGGAATCATGAAACCGGCTAATATTGGGCACTTGTTCTTATAAAAGTTGAGTACAAGTGAATTGGACCACTCTTTCTCAGAAGTAAATGTGAAAATGTGACAGCATGCAAATGTCAGTGACATTAAATGGGAACAAATCATGTCTCACGTTTCTCTGACAGTTCTTTTTGTAATTTGACAAAATAGTCTTGTGTCTAAACGTACGATAATTCGATTGGTGATATTTTCGCTCTTAAAGTATTATATATGTTATATTTTTTAAATAAAAAATAATGCATGTTGAACTATTTAACATGTTGAATACAAGTTTTTTCTGAAATTTGGACGTCCAAAGATTGTTGGTAGTTGAATGACAGAGGGGTTTGGTAGTTGAGAGAGATAAATGTAATTTACCCCATAAGTTAATGTTTAAATGTGACAACATGCAAATGTCAGTGACATTAAATGGGAACAAATCGTGTCTCATGTTTCTATGACAGTTGTTTTTGTAATTAGGCAAAACAGTCTTGTGTCTAACCGTACAACAGTTCGATAAATGATATTTTCGCTCTTAAAGTATTATATATGTTATATTTTTTAAATAAAAATAATGCATGTTGAACTATTTAACATATTGAATACAAGTTTTTTTCAAAATTTAAACGTCCAGAGATTGTTGGTAATTGAATGACAGAGGGGTTCTGGTAGTTGAGAGAGATAAATGTAATTTACCCCACAAGTAAATGTTTAAATGTGACCACATGCAAATGTCAGTGACATTAAGGCTCCGTTCTTTGTGTGTTTGAATTGGGAAAATTTTAGTTTTAGGGAAGGAATATTTTTTTGAGGAAGTTTCCTTTGGGAATTTGTGTAAGAAAGAGAAGAAAATGTGTAATGATTATGTTGTTTTTTAAATTTTTGTGAGTGGATATTTAGAGGAAATTTTAAATTTGAATTTAAAATTTAGTAAAAAATGAGGTTGTTTCTTTAGTTAAAATTTTGGATGAAAAAAGTGATTATTCTTGTAAAATGCAATGAAAAAGAACAGAGCCAAGGCCACGTTTGGTATCACAACTCAAACTATAATTTGAGTTTTATTTTGATTTTATAATAATAAAATTACATTAAAAATGTAAAAAAGTGTGTTAAAAATGTAAAAAATTTTATTGAAAATGTAAAAAGACTCATTGGGAATGATGAAAAATTGGTATAAAATTAAAATGAAATTCAAACCATGATTTTGAGTTATGATAACAAACAGTGCCTAAATGGGAACAAATCGTGTCTCACGTTTCTATGACTTGACCAAACCTTACCTTATTTGAGGCCACTTGTTAGTACTACCTTTAAGGAAGCACCACACGTTCAAAATTTTAAAATGGGAGCCTTTAAATGAACCGAAGAAATTGAGAACCGACGAGAACCGAGGCGCTAACGTGGAAAAATACAAAAATACTCCTTTGTTTACCTTTCTCTCTTCCCTTCTTTCTCCTCCACATATTTATTTTATTCTCTCTTCCTCTGTTCCAGTGCTTTATTCCTCTCTTTTCATTTTTTCACGATTATCAATTCATTCTCTCTTCTTCTCCAATTTCTTTATATTCTCCTCTTTTATCATTCATTTCAGTAGATTAATTTTTTTTTCTTTTTCTTCATCTAAATTTTTGAAAACCCATAGTACAATCTTTATTGTAAAACAGTACAGTGTAGTAAACAAATCAATACAGTCTATATTGTAAAACAGTACAGAGTAATAAAAAAAATTAGTACAGTCTTCATTCTACAGAGTAATAAAAAAATTAATACAGTCTATATTGTAAAACAGTACATAATAATAAAAAATTCAATACATTTTATACTGTAAAACAGTATAGTAATAAAAAAAATACATTCTATATTATAAAATTGTATATTCAATAATGTAAAACAGTACATTCTATATTGTAAAATAGTATAATTTATATTGTAAAACAGTACAGAGTAGTCATATTATAAATTCATTGGTCCAAAAATCTGGACAAAAATAAAATTTAATTGCCATAAATTTACAACCCATATTTTTTACTACATTATTTTCCAAAAATCATGACGAAAAATAAAAAAACAAAAATAAAATCACCTACTAAAAGGATGATAAAAGAGGATAATAAAAAAAATGGAAAAGAATAAAGAAGCAATTGACAAAAAAAATAACTGACAAACAAAAGGAAAGAGAAAGAAGAAAAAGAATATAAGAAAGAGGGCAAAAATGTCAAAAGATATGTAGGACTTACTTTTGGGAATTTCGGTCCTCCTTTTCTTCGGTCCATTTAGAGTTTCTCTTTTAAAATTTAGTCTTCGTTCATTTTGTGATCAAATTGGAAAATTTTTGTTTTAGGGAATAAATATCTTTTTAGAAGAAATTTTTTTGGGATTTGTGTAGGACATAGAAGAAAATTTGTAAAGATTATGTTACTTTTAAAATTTATTTGAGTAAAGATTTAGAGGGATTTTAAAATTTGAATTTAATAGAAAATGATATTGTTTCTTTATGTAAAATTTGGGAGGAATGCGATGATTTTTCTAAAATGGAATATAAAAGAATAGAGTCTAATGTTCAAAATCCAATTAAAATTAAAATATAATTTTACTATTTATGTTAACATTGAAGTTAAATATTGATCTTATTCATTTAATTGAATAAAATAAAATCATCTGACCCTTAAACAATAATTAATTAAGAAAACAAGTGAAAGGATTGTAATTAGGAAATCCCTATTTGTTGTTCTTGTTCCAACAGAAATAACAAATCATTAGTAAAAATAATTAAATAAAGGTTTAAAATAAAGAATGGGGTGAAATGCACCCTCTTGAGTAAAAATGATAAATATCTTCGCCTTGAAAGAGATAATAATTTTAAGAAGTTGTGACAAGACTAAGGCAAGAGTATCTCGGGAACTTTTGGGTCAAAAATTGGTTTTAGAAATGATTTTTAAATGTAAGAGTGTATCAAAAATTAAAAAAAATGTAAATAAATAGTAAAATATTGTATTGAAGATGATGAAAAACTAGTTTAAAATTAAAAAACTATAAAAATATATTTTAGATAAAATGCAAATGAACCGGGCCTGAGATACTCTCTCTAAATATTGGAACCCTTAAAAGAACTTTGGTGTGCAGGCCGTGGGCCAATGTTCATGTTCATTTTTTTTTTTTTTTTTTGAGAAGAAAATTTGTTCGAAAAACTGTTTTCTGAAAAGTGATGCGGACCCGTGATCGGATAGCGTTGCAGAATTCCAAAATATGCTAAATCAGAAATTAGCTTTATGTAAATCACGTTCTTGAATTCACCCGTGAACTAAGAAACTAATGATTTAATTAAAAATATCTCACAATTTAAGCTGACACTAAATTGAATTAATATTTTCAATAATCTCTTTTCAATCAAATTACTCTTAGCTAAATCTAAATGAAGAATAATTCACTAATGAATCTCTAACAAGCTCACAAATCAAAAACTATAAGTTCCTACATAACATTACCCAAATCCAGGATTGAAAGCTTAAAATTTGAATTGTATAACCAACAATCTGTATTATAATGTCATCTAAATCTATATATATTCTGAATAATAAGGTTGATGAGCATATTTATTTATAGGTGAAGGAATGATCCAATTTTAAAGAAAGGAAAAAAAATCCAGAAAACTAAGGAAAAAAGAAAATTAACAATTACCTAAGTCTTTTTTTTTTTTAAAGGAACAATTACCTAATTCTAACCTAACTAAATCTCGGTTGTCACACCAATTTTGGGAGAAACAAAAAACTCCTACTTTTAGCTAGCTCAAGTCGGCTATGCTAATTAAGGACATAGCAAAAGGAGAACGAATTACTTATTCTAACTGCCCTAAGAATTTCGGCCACCTCACACTTTAGGGAGGTCCAAATTCCTCTGCAAAAAAACAAAGAAAAGGAAATGGATATCCTACTCAAAAGATTAAGGGAAATTTACTTATGCTTAAAGAGTACATGCAAGAATTCTTTTCAAAAAAATCTCAATTAATGAAAAAAAGTAACTACGAAACAAAAAAGGAAAATAAAACCCACACAAACACACACACACACTTAATAATTGTATTTTCGGCCAAGTGTTTGATAGAAACCCTAGCCGCCTTACGCCTTTTTTGGTAAGTGTTCCCACTTATGTGTTTTTCTTCATTCTTTGTGAATCTTCTAGATCCTTCACTTCTAGGATATTTCAAAATTAAAAAGCTTAAATTAACTTTAAAAAAGAGATTTAAGTACCTTCCATACTTTAATTAAATTCTCGGCTTTTATTTATTGTGTACTCCATTTTTAACGATCCATTTCCTCTTCTTTGTGTCAAAATCATTTCCATTGGATATGTAAGAACATATATGTTGACTCTAACTTCTTCACCCCTAGTTGACTTTTAACTTTCCGGGATTTCGAGTGTTGACTTCGGATGACCTCATCAATCCCTCTTACATTGAAAGGGTTCGTCCTCGAATTTGATACTTGCTTTGACACAAGAGATCGATTTTTCATTCTTCCATCAAAAAGTATAATAATTGTGTTATTTTTTAAAATAATATTGTGAGTGTAGTTTTAGATAGAATTTTAAATTCTAAAATATGAATCCCAAGAAATCAAAGACCGAGCATGTAAAGAAGCCCGAGAAAAATGAAATCCAAAGGTGTGTGAAAGTGGGTTGCATGTATTAAATCCACTTGACCTGCAAGTTAGAGAAGAAGCAAGAAGGTTGTTGAATTGTTTGTAGCTGTCGGGAGGAGTTAAGATAAAATTTTGAAGTTTTTGAAAACCGCTGATAGTTTATTTAGGTGATCATTAGGGTTCAGGTTCTTGAATAATGTTGAAAGTTCTTGGCTTGCTTCTTTAAATTCAAAAATTAAGTGAAAGGAGGTGTGAGGGTATATTTGCAATTTATGCGTACATTCTTGGGTTTTTTTTAAGGCATGCGGCCGAATGGAGAGGAATTCAAGAAGTTAGTGATGATTTGAAGGAATGGAGCTTAATTTTTTTTTTCTTTTTGTATTTGTTAATTATTTTATTTGTAGAAGTTTCCTTGTTGGAATATATGTTTGATTACAAGTTGGTTTTGTTATTTGTTTCCTAAAAGATTAGCTTGTTAGTTAGTTACTAATAATTTTTGGGGTGAAATGCACCAAATACCACTTAGCTATCGGCTTTTGCAAAAAAAATCAATTTCCTTTAAAAATTGCAATTACAAGCACTTTACTTTCAAAATGTGCGAAAACTACCACTCTGTTATCCGTTAAGTGGCTAGCAGTCAAAAAAAGACAGGGGCAAAATCGTCATTTCACACATTGAGAACTGTTCATCGTCTTCCCAAAAAAATTTCCGACACTGTTCATCGCCCATTTTTTTACTATTCCCACGACCTCCTCTTCTCGACGATGGGGGAGAAATAGAATGGGGGAGAAATCGAAAAAGCCGAGGAAAAACTATGTCAGTGAAGTTGACATCTACACACTTTTGCAGAGGTATGAAAATTTTTGGATGATTGATTTTATCGAACTTTGTTTTTTTCACTGAAATTCGATAACATTGTTATTGTTTTTTGTTGTACATTGCTTATTACAGGTATACGGCGACGACGGTGCTAACGTTGTTGCAAGAGGTGGCTCAAGTTCAAGATTCTAAAAAAAATGGGTGATGAACAGTGCCGGAAAATTTTTGATTAATTTTCACTATAAGATCTAAAAAGCTGAGTAATACTCACTTTTGTTGGTTTTAAAGCGCTTGGAGACTTTGTTGCGGATGTAGCAACAGTAGCTGAAGGCCACAAACACAGAAGCAATGGCAAGAGAAGCAAAGACAACAACGGTCACCAACACTAGCCTCTCTCTTCTGGTATATTTATCGTCTGTTGCATCCATTAAAAACTGGAAAATGCCTCACAAAGTGAGGAGCCCAGAGAGTAAATTTACAGTAAACTGTAATAAACAGCACGAATTAGCAATCCAAAAAGGCGAATCAGAATCAAGCAGGCAAAAAGGTCCATTTGCATATATGGGTTATAATTTTGAACTTGGAAGTGACAAAATGGGGTCAATGGCATTAAAACAGTCATTTTCGGTGCGCCCTCTGTTCCCCTTTTTTTGTCTTCTTCCGCGAGTTCTGCCATGTTTCAGAGCATTGTTGTTGTCGCAATACTACATTATTTGTTGGAGAAGCTTTAAGATTAAAGCTGCGGTTAAAGCTTTAATAAAAGAAACAAAAGGTGTTAATCAGGGATTGGAAAGCTGTGCTTTTTCAGTTTTTTTGAACAAAAAGCAAATGAGAAGAAGAAGAAGAAGAAGAAGAAGAAGAAGACGAGGAGGTCGTGGGAATAGTCAAAAAAATGGGCGATGAACAGTATCAGAAAATTTTTGGGAAGACGATGAACAGTGCCTCAACGTGTGAAATGACAATTTTGCCCCTATCTTTTTTTTACTGTTAGCCACTTAACGAAATTGACTAATAGAGTGGTAGTTTTCGCACATTTTGAAAGTAAAGTGTTTATAATTGCAGTTTTTTAAAAAAAAATGGTATTTTTTACAAAAATCGATAGTTAAGTGGTATTTGGTACATTTCACCTTAATTTTTGAACTAGTTTCTTTAAAGGCATGTTGTCTATTCTTTTTTAATTGTGTTTCCTTTTCCTAGTGTTTTTAGATTTTTTGTTGTTCCCCTCATTTTTCTATAAATAGGGAGGTTGTCTTAATAATAAGATAGAGTGATTAATTTATCACTCCCACAAAAATTGTGATTAATTAATATATAATTAATTACGCGATAATATAGTTCTTCGTTCTTCATTTTATATGTTAAGGGTTGAATAATTGTTTCCACTTAGCACCAATCGAGAAGTTCAAACCCTGAAATAGAATATTCAAGTGAGCAATATGAACACCGTCATCAGGCATTGTTGGGATTTCTGTGTCATTGACTTTGGAGGTTCACTTCATATATGAACAATCATATTCACGATAAGTAAATGTAAACATATTAAACAAAGATAAACGAAAACGAAGTCATCTGTGATATCACTATAAATTAATCAATTTATATAAATTAATCAATTTATATGCATCTATATGCAGTAGAATAAAGACATATTGAATCATGTTAGGATCACTTTGCAGCTATGAACAATATAGTATTGGAGGAAGATGGTGCTTGTGTTCTAGATTCCACAAATGTGTGTCTCCGATAGTGGTTGAAGGTGGCACTAGTACAGAAATAATCAAAGGAGGCGCCCCTTTGGAGGCGAGTGTACAAACACCCGCCCCCAAGCCGGAAAAGTCTTTGGAGGCAGGTGGATGTTGCACCTGCCTCCAAATCTCTTTTTTGAGGCGAGAAAAGGCTTTGCACCCACCTCTAATATCGTGTTTATTGGAGGCGGGTGCATTTTCCCAAATTTTAATCAATATTGTTTCGCAAAATTCTCTTTGTTTTGGACTGTTGAAAGTTGAAAATAAATTTGAAAATAATTTACTAGGATAATTTTGAGAGTTGAAAATAATTTTAAAAAAAGGAGATAAATTTTTAGGTCATAAAAACCACAAGTTTTAGAAGAAATATATAAATATATATTTTCGATTTTAACTTTATATACATGAGTATATGTAGCCTAGTGGTAAATTTAATGTGCAAGAGTCAAGTGAGTCCGCCGGTGCGAATTCGATTCCTACTGAAGCCATAAATTGAAGAAAGGGAAATTAAATTTTGTATTGGGGGTATATTGGAGGCGGGTGTAACAGACACCTGCCTCCAATAACCATTATTGGAGGCGGGTGCATGTGACCATTAATCATAATGGTCATTGGAGGCGGGTGCATATACCAATAACCCCTCACAAGGGAAGCGGCCCGCACTCGAAGCGGGTGCACAGCGCCTCCAAATCCCCTCTACACCCGCCTCCCATAAGCTCTTTTGGTGTAGTGTGGTCATGGTGAGATGAAGAGAGAAAGCTATGAGAAAGGGGTTAGGTGCGAGTGTGCGGTGA
Source organism: Leptodermis oblonga (assembly GCA_016801395.1). Taxonomy (NCBI): domain Eukaryota; kingdom Viridiplantae; phylum Streptophyta; class Magnoliopsida; order Gentianales; family Rubiaceae; genus Leptodermis; species Leptodermis oblonga. The sequence goes on along the minus strand of CM028754.1, from coordinate 10,425,911 downwards.
TTAAGTGATAGAGGGACTATGGTATGAAGAAATGATTTTTTTTTCCCCCCCAATATTCATTTTGGGAGGATAGAATTACAAAAATAAGCAAAAAAAAAAAAAAGAATTCTCATTGTATAGAATACGAAGACGGTGAAAACAAATCTGTTGTCTTCGTTTTCCCAAAGAAATTTAAAAAATATAAAAAATAAAATAAATTTAAATTTGGGTAGAAACGAATTTGGTGAATTCCTTTCTAGGAAAAATGAATACACCAAATTCGTTTCCAATTTAAAAATTATTATAAAAAATTTTAAATTTTAAATTCACCAAACAGTACTTTCTCTTTTCTTATCAATTTTTTTTTATCAACATACTAAATTTTCAATTTTTAAAGGTTCTATTCTAAATTCTTACAAGAAATTCTAAATTCTAAATTCTTTCAAGAATTTGAAGCATCAAAGAAGAAAAGAGTAAAATTTCATTACTAATTGGAGTAACAAACACATGTAACTCCAAAAAAAAATGTAACAAACACATGTGATTCAATCACCAAATCAATGGGAGGGAAATAATTTTCTACTCCCTATGTCCTATTCAAAGAGTCATGTTTGTAATACTGAAAAACAGTATTACAAACAGGACTCTTTGAATAGGACGGAGGGAGTAATTAATGGTAGAAAAACTATACTAATAACAACAAGGAAGAGTAAAGGGAAATTGTGTGACATCATGATGTGAAGTAAACTTATCTAAGCCACCACAACAACTTCCTACTCTTGATTGCAAATCATGTTGCATAATCAGAACACCGACCATGAAACTGAAACATATGCATACACTGGTACTACTGTCCAAGCAAGTGCAACATCAAATCAATCATATTAAAGTCAAATTTCTTATAAATCAATCAAGCCTAATTAACATTTTAAACCACTCCTCTCTCAGGAAAGGTACCATAACAAGAAATCGTAGGAATTGTAGTGGAGGGGGAATAAACAATGCAAGTGCAAGAGAATCCTACACGCAACTTCAATATCAGAGTGTGATGAATTCAGAGGTCGACGAGTAAAAGAGTGCTCTGGATACGAAGGGCAGTTGTCGTCAATTGCCTCTATTCGGAATTAGGGTTCCGTTTGGAAAGTTTTCAATTCCCAATTCGATAGGCTGCAAGGGGAAAACAGCAAGGTCGGGGCAGCAAGGCTTCAAACTGGAAGGCGTCACGGCAGAGAGGCTTTGGACCGAAGGGCGTCGCGCCGGCAGTGGTTGGGACATATTTGACAACCAGGCAGTGCCGTTCCAGTGCTCTGTTTTTAAATTTTGACTTCCTTTCATTTTTTTTAAGTTTTAGTCTACGGGTGACTTTTTTTTTTTTTAACTCCTAGAAAACCGAATTCACCAATTCTTTTTTACGGATATTTTTAAAAACAATCGTAAAACTAAAACCAAATTTACAGAATCTGTTTGTATGGAAAACGAATCTAGTAACTTCGTTTCCCGCTAGAATTTATTTTTTAATTATATAAATTTATTTTACAAAAACTAAGACGGTTGATTCGGTTTTTTCTAAAAACGAATTCGCCGTCTTCGTTTCTAGTTGAATTTTATTTTTTGCAATTTTTTTTAAAATCTTTTTTAAAATCGAAGACAACAGCTTCATTTTCAGTGGAAAACGAATTTGCGCTCTTCGATTTTAACACAATGGGAAGTTTAAAAAAAACAAACTGCTCATTTTGGTAATTTTGGTCCCCTATACATACCTCTCTTGTTTGAAACCAAGCTCATGAAGAAAATTCTTCATCTAAAGCAACTCCTTGCATGCTTCAACAATTGCAATAAATTCAGGCTCTGTAGTAGACAAGGCAACACACTTTTGCAATCTTGATTGCCAACTAACAGCTCCCCCTGCAAAGGTAATCAAATAACTCGAAGTAGACTTTCTTGTATCAATATCTCCTGCTTTATCAAAATCAGTAAAACTAACCAAAAAAGACTTTTCATTCCCAAAACAAATTGTCAAATCAGAAGTCCCTCGAAGATATCTCATAATCCACTTTATAGCATTCCAATGCTCTCTTCTTGGATTAGAAAGATAGCGACTTACCACACCTACTACATGAGCAATGTCAAGCCTTGTACACACCATGGCATACATCAAACTGCCTATAGCTGAGGTATAGGGAACTCTTCTCATATCCTCTTTCCCTTTATTATCAGAAGAACACTGCTTTCTATTCAATTTAAAGTGCAAAGCAAGTGGAGTACTTACAGCTTTAGCTTTATCCATCTGAAATCTGTAAAGCACTTTCTCTATGTACTTCTTTTATGATAGCCACAACTTCTTATTCTCTCTATCACAAGCAATCTCCATGCCAAGTATTTGTTTTGCTGGTCCCAAATCCTTCATTGCAAAGGATTTATTCAACTCTTGCTTCAACATGTTAATCATAGAAGCATTATGACCAACAATAAGCATGTCAGCAACATAGAGTAATAAAATGATAAAATCATCATCAGAGAACTTTTGTACAAAAACACAATGGTCTGAAGTAGTCTTCTTGTAACCAAGTTTCTTTACAGTTGACTCAAACTTCTTGTACCATTGTTGAGGTACTTGTTTCAAGCCAAACAAACTCTTTTTTAGTCTGCACACAAAATTCTTTTCCTTTCACCTTGAAACCTTCAGGTTGCTCCATGTAAATTTCTTCCTCTAAATCACCATGAAGAAAAGTTGTCTTCACATCCATCTGCTCAATCTCTAAGTCCAAGCTTGTAGCTAAACCTAACACAACTCTTATGGAAGATATTTTCACAACAAGAGAGAAAATTTCTTCAAAATAAATCCCTTGTTTCTAATTAAAACCCTTAACAACCAATAGAGCCTTATATCGTGGAATAGAAGACTTATCTTCACGCTTCAATATGTAAAACTCATCGATTCTTCAAAGCTCTCTTACCTTTAGGTAACTTCACAATGTCATAAGTACAGTTGTCAAGCAGAGACTTCATCTCATCATTCATGGCTTCAATCCACTTAGATTTTTGGTCACTCTCCATAGCTTATTCATAGCATTCAGGTTCTCCCCCATCAGTCAAGAGCACAAATTCACTAGAAGGATAGCGAGAAGATGGTCTTCTATCTCGCGTGGATCTCCTAAGGGACACAACAGGTTCTAGAGGTACCTATTATTCATCAATACCACTAACATCATTGTGAGCATCATCTGCATCTTGCTGATCATTCTGAACTTGATCATTATGAACCGGATCATCATTGGGAGCATCATTAACAACTGGGTTTGCTACATGATCCACTAGGATTGGATCACTATCAACCAAGTAGTCAGAACTCTCAGAATTGACATCTCTCACATTTTTAATATCTTCAATGGTCTGATCTTCAAAGAATACAACATCGCGACTTCTCACTAGTTTCTTTGCAATTGGATCATAAAGCATGTAGCCAAAGTTGTCAAGACCATAACCAATGAAAATACATTGTCTAGCCTTCACATCCAACTTGGATCTTTCATCTTTTGGGATATGCACAGAAGCTTTACAACTAAAGACACGAAATGATCATAAGAAACATTCTTACCAGACCATACCCTATCAGGAACATCAGCATTCAAAGCAACTGCTAGAGACAAGTTGATAACATATGTCGCAGTGTTCAATTCTTCTGCCCAAAAAGATCTAGGCAACTTTTCTTCTGAAAGCAAACATTTGACTCTCTCAACTAGAGTCCTATTCATCCTCTCTGCTAGACCATTTAACTGAGGTGTCTTAGAGGAGTTTTCCAATGTCTAATACCTTGACTCTTGCAGTATTCATCAAATGGGCCACAATACTCACCACCATTATCAGTACGAATGACTTTCAATTTCTTGCCTATCTGTCTTTCAACCAAGGCATGAAATTCTTTGAACTTTTGAAGTACCTGATCCTTAGTCTTCAAAGGATAGACCCAAAGTTTTCTTGAACAATCATCAATAAAAGTCACAAAGTAAAGTGCACCACCAATAAACCTTACTTTGAAAGGACCACAAACATCAGAGTGAACAAGTTCCAGTAACTTGGATTTTCTTGAAAGAGGATGACTCTTGAAGGATACTCTATTCTGTTTCCTTGCTAAACAGTGATCACACTTCTTCAATTGTACACCTCTAATGCCAGAAAGAAGATTCTTCTTTGCCAAACAATCAATCTCCTTCTCCCTCATATGGCTAAGCCTCTTATGCCATAATTCCTGCAAGCTATCATTGTCAACCACATTAAATGAGTTTGCTAAAACAGAAGCCTACAACACATATAACTTGGAATACTTCTTTGCTCGAGCGATAACCATAGACCTTTTAGTAAACTTCCAATAGCCATTACCCATGAAGTTATGGTAATCATCATCATCAAGGCAACCAGCTAAAATGAGATTCATCTGAATATCAGGTGCATGTCGAACATCCTTTAGTACCAGCTTTGTTCCCATGTTGGTCTCCAAGTAGACAGTTCCAATGCAAACCACCTTTATCCAATTATTATTTCCCATCTTCAATAATCTGAAATCACTAGACGTATAAGATGAAAATACTTATCTTCTCAACGTGACATGGATAGCAACTCCACTATCAATGACCCAACTGGTATCCTGCTGTACAAAATTAATGATATTTTCATCACAGACAACAAGAAGATCACCAATTGCAGTAACAACATGATCAAAGTTGTCATCAACTTTATCTTTACCCTTTTGCTCATTTTTCAACTTTAATTTTTCTTGATATGTCCAAGTTTACCACAGTGATGCCATTTGACATTCATGTACCTTGACCTCGACTTACTTCTGCTGTTTTCTCTATCTTTTTTCTGATACTTGTCTTTACTTCTACCCCTATTTTCAACCATCAGAACATCTGACTGTGAATATGATGATGAAGCTTGATTTTTCCTTCTCATCTCTTCATTCAAAATACCACTCTTGATATAATCAAAAGTAACAATACCACTAGGAGAAGAGTTAGACAATGAAACCTTTAATGTTTCTCAAGAATCAAGAAGAGTATTAAGCAAAAATAAACCTTGTACCTTATCTCCAAAATTTATGCCTAAACTAGACAATTGATCAATAATGCCTTGAAACTCATTCACATGATCAGAAACTGGAGTACCTTCCTTATACTTCAAACTGAACATTTGATTAATCATGTACAGTTTATTATTTCTATTTTCAGAAGCATACAGCATCTCAAGCTTATTTCACAAAGTTCTTGCATGTTTATCATTAGCAATATGATTAAGAACACTATCTTCAACCTACTACCTAATATATCCACATACTTGTCCATGCTCAAAAGCCCAATCTTCATCACTTAAACCTTCAGGTTTATTCGAAGCAAAAACTGGCAAATGCAACTTTTTCACAAACAAAATATCTTTCATTTTTCCTTTCCATTTGTGATAATTATCATTATTCAAACACACCATTTTACTCAAATTTGCCTCCATAATTCAAACAAGTATAAACAGCAAAGACAACTAAATGTACAACCAAGGTTCTGATACCACTTTGATGAGATTGAATACCGGATTGTAATTATCACTTTAACAATCTACAAACCTAATATCCCCAAACTTGTTTAAATCTCTTAGGAGCAAGCAAACAATGAGCCAAAAAATGATTAAACTAGCAGCAACAACAACCACAAAATGCAGCAATAAAAGCAAGAACAAAATCAACACAAGAACACCAAGATTTAAGTAGAAAACCCTTTCAATGTGAAGGGTAAAAATCACGGGACCATTGGTCCATCCAAAATCATCATTATAGCCAAACCAAAGTGTTACAAGATCCTTACAAACTGTTACTACTAACACAAGTTGATTACAACACCAAAAAGGATCATTAACCACAACTACAACAAGAGAAATCACAAGAGAAAGGAGAAGAAATCACTAAAACAGGGGTTTCTATTCGAGCACAAAACGGACCACTTCCAGACCTCCAAATGACAAACTGAACGGTCCAAATGTAGCCCCAAAACTCAGGAACAACATATTCGAAAAACAGAGAAATCCACCGGTGCAATTTTTCGAGATCGTTGTTTTACTGGAACTGCTCACAAAAATCCGAAAACTCTTCCTCTTTTCTCTCTTTCTTTTGCTCTCAGGTGAAGCTTTTTCCAAATGAGAATAGTGATCTTAAATCACTTATATACTCCAATTTTTTAGATGAAAATGACTACAAATCCCATTCGACTTGGACCAAAATTTCATAATTATCCTTGCCCAATTTTTCCCGAGGTAAATTTCCAACAAGATATAGCCCTTCCTTCAAAACTCTATACCCTATGATGTCCTTAGCTGATATGATTTGTCATTGGCTGTCCTTTCTTTGAAGTTTGACTTCTAACAAATTGAGAAATTTTGCAGAAGCCGAGAGGCGAAGGAAAGAGGAAGCTGAACGCAAGGCCAAGTTGGATGAGATAGCTGAAAAGCAGAGGCAGAGGGAGCGGGAGCTGGAAGAAAAAGAGAAAAAGTGGAAGGAAGAGGTTTTGGGGAAATTTTTGGAGAAATTTTTGGCAATGGAGAAGTAATCAAAATATTGCAGTAAATCCCATCGAAGTCACTGGAATGAGAAGTGCAAAATTAGTCTCTGAATGAATGGGGTTGACGTTAACTTAACTTGTGCATTCTGGGTACTGTCTCAAGTATGGCATCCATTGAAGTGTGACTCTTGGCTGATAGTTGAACTGTTTACATTGCCTAGGTGAATGTTACTGCTGATCACAATATCATATATGGAGCTGATTTGGCTGCATTCTTACAGACCTTCTCTAAGATTATTGAGAATCCTGATAGCTTGACGATGTAGATGAATATTTAGGTGTGCCAAAGAGATGTCATTGATTTTTCCAGTTAAGGTAGGGGGCCTAAAAGCAAGGTGTGCTTGGGTTTCAATAGTTTCTACCAATATTTTAGCTTGTTGTACTTCATTCAATACAGTTTTTTAGCAACTGGGGTGGCTGCTAATCAACAAAGAGCATTTTTGGGAATAAAGTGATCGAAATGAACAAAGGAGTTACTGTTAATGCAAATTTTCTCAACTTAAGATGGTGCATTGTATGATTCTGTTACCACACATCCTGCTTTTTACACATTTGAGTAAAATATTCTTTCTGTAACATATTATGGCAAACATGTATTTGAATCAATGAATCAAAGAAGAGCGAAAATCATCCACTCTTCGTTAATTTCTTAATTAGGCATTATGGTAATCAATTGAAGTTTATAGTGCTGAGAGGTCAAGGTGTGCTTCAATCTACTCACTTGTATTACAATTATGCTATGTTCTGCATTTAATGCAAACTTTGAACTATCAGGAGAAATGTGATAGTTAAAAACTACAAATTACTAATACATCCAAATATGGGCATTCCCCTAACAAAAATAAGTAAAATAAAATCCAGAACTCAACAATTCTCACTGAAAGCCAATTCAGTGGCAGAATTAATTTCATTTAGCACCTAAACAGCAACTGAAACCAAAAGACCCAAACAATTCCAGCAGTAAGCAGCAAATCTTGCATACTCATACCCAAATATCAGCAAACCAGACATTCAGCACCCAAAAAACACACCAGTTCCACCAAACAGTAGTAGGAATCATGTTCAGCAAACCAAACATTCAGCACCACCCAAAAAACACTCCACTTCCACCAACAGTACTTTTTCCTCATGCTCAGCAAACCAGAATTCTCAAATTCAGATTTCAGAACCAAAGCAAAGCTAAAATCAAATTCAGAATTCAGATTTCTTCATTTAATAAACAATGAAACAAAAATACATGAAATAAGTGAATAATTATGTCCTATTTGCAATACCATAGTTTGAGCGGTGGTTTGCCCAGCAACATCATTCTGAAGTGGAATTCAAGAGTCTAAAACACACACACATATAGAAGTAAAAGTTAAGCTAATGTTAAACAAAGATACTAAATTCAGAAAAATACTAGATTCAGAAAACTAATATGTAAGCACCTGTAATGGTTGTGAAAGTAAATTTTGAACCAATGGATTAAATAAAGAGGACCCCGAATCATTAGGTGAACAATCCTGCATCATGTACATGCAAATTATTTTGCTTTATATATAAAATCATTAATAACCAAAAAACTAAACAAAAGTATATATATCGAAAGTAACAACAAAATAATACATTTAAATTAATTTACATTACATACCTTCATTGAAGATTTTCTTTTTGTAGAGTATTTGCGTTTCGATATAGCTTTTTCTAGAGCGTTCTTGGGTCGCTTACTAGTTTTGTAAGTGACTCTTTCTTTCACCTTCACACCTTTTATTTTACTTTCATCAAGACCTTCTTCACTAGAGTTAACACCTCCAACTACACTATCTGGAATAAGCATCTGACAATCTTCTTTCACTTCTTCTCCTTTCTTGAAAGGAGCATCCAACTCTTCAGACATCTTATAGAATCCAATCATGGCCATCTTATAGGTCTCTTCATGTTCAGCTGCTTTTATCACCAATTGCATGAATAGATGAGATAACTCTTTATAGCGTGCACCCGTCTTTTCTTTGTCATCAATTATGTCACCACTTTTTCTGCATACATTTACCAATCCTATTTTAGCAGCCTTTGTCCACCACTTCAATATATACTCCTCAGGTATCTTTCTGATACTCATAGTAGTAAACACCTACGTGCGCACAAAATACCAGCAAACTCAAATTTTTTACAACTACAACACGCGAGATCGTTAGACAAATAATATGTGACCAAATGAAGATGCCGCTTATGTTGAGGTGTAATCCGGTAAAACATTTGAGAACCTTCTTGTCTATCAATTTCCATCGGGCAATCAATTCCCTTGCATAACTGCTCCTTGAACTTCTCAAAAACAGCAAGTGTATAAACACTTGCAGCATGCTTTAAAATTTCCACAGGAAAAGTCTTCGCTGGAGTACTTTGACTACACATAAAATCTGCTTTCAATTCCTCATCACGGCGATCAGCTAACAATCTCTCAAAGTGATTAAAAAACTCTAACAAGTCATTTTATAGCTGACATACCTCTTTAACACACTATTCATGGTCTCACTACGTTGAGTTGTACTCATATCAACACAAAAAGTCTCTCTTCCATACACCAATAGCCACTTTTCTTTGATATCAAACATTTTTCGCAACCATTTATTGTCTTCCAAGTCGTACTTCTCCAACATCTCATCCCATGCATTAAGAAAATCATATTTTCCCTCATAATCATAAATGCATCTACTAAAATCAGCAGTTAAATCTTTGAAGTTTGCAAAAACTTCAGAAAGGTGAGTAGCTGCATCCTGATAAATGTGCCATATGCACAAGCAGTGATAGGTTGTTGGCCATTGAGAAGATAATGCTGAAGCCATTCTTCCATCTTGATCTGTGAGCATTGTCTGCGGTATTTTTCCCATCATAGCTTTGGAAAATGTTTTGAACAACCATTCAAAAGTCTTCACGGTTTCATCATACAATAACGCAGCTCCAAAAACTGAAGTTTGCTTATGATGATTGACACCAACAAATAAAGCAATAGGTCTACCATCTCTATGCTTTCGGTAAGTTGTATCAAAACAAACCACATCACCAAATTGAGCAAAATCAATTCTCATATTAGCATCTGCCCAAAAAATATTGGTAATGAGATCATCCTCATCTACTTGAATTGCATAAAAAAAGTTGGGATCTTCTACTTGCATTTTTTACGTGAAAACTCCATTGTCTCCTTGCCTCATTGCTATGGATCATTTGGATCGCAAATAAATTTTCATATCATCACGAATGAATCCTAAATTTTCTTGACCACCCGCCTCCTTCGACATGATTTCAATTATTTCCTTAGGTGGCACCCCACAACTGTTCATTGTATCTATTTCAGCCTTTTGAGCTAAGCTAATATCTCGGTGGACTCTAAGAAAATGCGTCTTACTTGGACTTACTAACGCATGGTTATTGTGAGACCCCAAAAATAATAAGGCAATTGTAATTGGTATTACTAATAAATAGATTTTAATTTGGGTCTCGATTGAGTATTTAAAGAAATTTTGGGATTGAGTTCAAAATTAAGGAATTTAATCCCTTAATTGATTTAAATAAATATAAACAAATGATGATAATACCAATAAATAAACTAAATAAATAAGCCGTAACTTAGTAAAACCAAGAGTAAAAATAAAGAGGAAAAGTAAGCCAGCAATGTGTGATGCTGCAAACTCATGAGTTTGTATGCGTTCATGACTCTTATCTTAACAGACTGACTTTGAACGTGGGAGGAAAATATGGATAACACACCAAACGTAACTGATTAACGATATAGCTTATTCCTAGTTGACTGCGAATCAAATACAAATTTCAGTATCTCTTCCTCGCGTCGTTCTCTCCCACGGACTCGGCCTCCACTTTCTCGAATTTTCTCTCTCGATATATTACTGCTCCGCTCGAAAAGAATTCATTTCTTGAAGGAGGAGGAGGAAGGCCCATAGCGCATCATCAACGCAGGAGAATCCATTTGTTGTCAAAACGTGCGATGTACCCGGAACGATGGCTTTTTAATAAGACAGGAAAAGAGGAGTTCTGAGGCACCGGCTTCTTTTGTCACAGGTACGAACACCCACTACTTCACAAAATCGGCTATGCTTGCAAAGAGGGTTTTGTAATTGGAGAAGTTTTGAGTTATATCTGGGTGATTATTCTTTGTTGATGGAACCGGAGATGTAGAGAAGGCATATGTGTATAAGCTGAGCAGCCTTTGTTTTTAATCAGCTTGGAAAGAACAAACAAACCTATTTATATAAAGGGGAATATAATATGGATACATAGGTATGCAGTACACATAGGTGTCTATGATAGATGCCGGTGGACTGATCAGTATGTATATTTGTTACTGATGCATAAATAGATTCAATATTAACACTATCGATGTCGATTCAAGATTTTGATTCTTGGAACCATTATTTAGAGGAACTGCATCAAACATACATTTATCACTATATAGGGAATGTGTACACCAATTTTTTTGTGATTTTTAGTTCAAGAATTGCTGAGTTATGATTTTATTAACTGTGACTGTCTACTGGAATTTGGTCATACAGAGCAGCAGAGTTTTGAAAATTTATCATAAAATGTATACTTTAAGAAAAATTATGAAATTTTGTATGTACTGTTCAGACAGTTGGTTTTAGCTACCTGCAAATTTTCGTGCCCATTGGACCTGTAATTTTCGAGTTATAAATTTTTAAAGATGACAGTTCTGTACAGGGATTTTTCAGGAAAATCAGTGAATTACGAAAGAAATATTTAAATAACCCTATTTTGGAAAATTCTGAAACTTATGCAGTATGTTAAAGGGACATAGTTCTACCTCTTTGTCAAATTTCGTCTAAAGGTGATCTGTATTTTGAGAAATATAGGCATTTAAAGCTGGCTGCTCTGCATAGTGTTTTTCAGGAAAACACTGGATTGCGATTTTGATAATTAACTATTCATTCTTCCAAAAAATATGAAATTTTTACATTATCTATTTTAATATGCCATTTAGCTACTGGTAAAATTTTGGGTTAATCGGACTTACCAGTTGAGAGGAACATCCACTTTAAGCTGACTGCCCTGCATAGGAAGGTTCTGAACCTACGAATTTTGAGTATTCAATGCCTTGTTGTCATCCAAACTTACATATGGGCCTTGAACTTTTACTTTCGGTAATGTGCATGCCTCCATAGGCCTTCGATTAGTAATACGGTGCAACGTTGACTAATTAAGGGTTAATTAATCTGCAGGATTGATTGATTGGGGACTTTTGAATTGGTTATCCTTGCTTGCTAAGGTGAGGGTTCTTGCTATTTTGACACTTAGCTACTACGCGTTTAAAGATAACTATCTATATATACACCTATATATATATGATATAGGTACAATTGTTTTCTTGTTGAATTTCTTGTGAATGTATGGCTGCCCACGCCATAAAATTATTTTGGACAAGAATTTCCCAAAACACCATTTGCTATGTTTTACAAAAAAGAGAGACTTTTGTATTATTCTTACATGAATGATTTCTATACTTGACAACCATTTCATAAATTGTTTTACGAATGAGTTACTACGCCTCTAATGCAACAAAATTGTGGATGTGGAATCCCCAAAATATCCTCTTGATTTGCTTTGCAAAACTGCCGTGCTTTGTAAGCTTCTTGTGTGACTAAATTTCATTTCTAACAATCTTGTGCTTGTACTTTTACTCCAACTCTTTATTTGGCTATTTTGATTCCTCGAACTATCTCTCATGGTTGCTTATGACTACTCCTACTACTACTGTTGACCTTGTGGTCGCCTACTGCTACTGTTGACCTGATGGTCGCCTACTGCTACTGTTGACCTGGTGGTCGCTTACTGCTACTGTTGACCTGGTGGTCACTTACTGCTACTGTACTTATGTATGTCATGCAACCACAGAGGCATGCAATTCTCCTTAGACAAGAAGGACTTTTGTATGATCTCCACCACTGCTCCTTCTCTACTCACTGCCGAGAAAACGGTCTCTACAGTTACTATTTTGAATTTGCGCTCGCTCTCTACTGAATCGTAACTATGTTTGGTTTGAACTCATTCTTTTTTTTTTCTGGAGCAAAATGTTTAACTTGGTAATCCCTATGGTGACTGGTGCTTTGTGTCGAGCTAACTCTTTGAATATTATTATCTTGGTAATTGCTCTTATTTTTTTCACTCCTGATCTTTGAAATTCTTACACTACTATTTTGAAATGGCCGATACTTGAATTGTTATTTTTTTCTTATCCGTTCAATTTCTTAATACTAGCACTGTGGGCTTTCATAAATCTGAGGACTCTCACGGGCTATATTCTAGGAGCTCACCCTCTTTTTCAAAAACCTTATTTTGTACAGGTACCTAAGCTATTGGGTCTTTTCATACGGCGAGGTCGACTAGACGAGGTCAAGGATTACTAGGATACCCTGATGATAAGACTAGATACTAGCTTGGAATGGGATGATCTTGTTGAGCGACCATCCCACTACCCTCGATATGTAAATTATAAAGATTGTACCTTTCGAATTTATTAAAGCAAATTATGTATTAATAAAGAATTTATAGTTTGCTCCTGTTATCAACTGTGGGCGTGAGCCCTGAATGGCGTCACCTCCCTGATCCATCCCTTTGTGTATGGCACCGAAGGGGGGTCGGGGTTGGGCGTCACAGTTATGCTCAGCCAAAAATATCTCCACAAGATACTTTCCAGTTTTCCTACAATTGTTCTTCATTCGAGCCTCACAATTGCACCTTGTTTATGCACGATGCCTATGTACTATTGCATTACATTTATCATCAGGCCTTTTACCTCCTTGTGAACAGCAAAACACCATATCTAAAACTAAACCTTCTCTCTTTTTCTCTATGCACATCACTCAATCTAATGCCAAATCCCATTAATTTTGCATAATTTTTGTAGAACTCATATGTAGATGACTCGTCATCAAATTCCATGCCAAGTTCTGGAATAATCCCTTTCGAAATCATACGTTCACCATCATCATCTTTCTTACTGTCATTAACTATGTTTAATGGCTCTTCATCAACTATGCTTAATGGATGTTCATCCTCATCCACCTCAACTAAATCAACATTTCCAAATTCCAATTTTCGACAAGGCTGAATCTCGCCTTCAAAAGAGTTCTCAGTAATACCTTCATTTATTATGGAGAAAACAAAGGTAAATAAAAAAAAAATCCTTTTATCTCTATAAAACATACTTTCATTTTATGATCAAATGCAGTACATCTAGGGGTGGCAATTCGTGTCGTGTCCGGATTATCGGGTTCGGGTTGACAAGTTCCCGTGTTGACACCCCTCAACCCTAACCTTACCCGTTTAATTATTCTTGTCGACCCATTTAACCCACGAACATTTCGTGTCGTGTTGGGTTCGTGTCGTGTTTTCGTGTTGTAGTATAAATTTCTCGTGTCGGATTCGGGTTGGTGGGTTAACGTGTCGACTTTCTCAACCCTAACCTTACCCGTTTATTTATTCGTGTTATTTGGGTCGACCCATATAACCCACGAACCCACTAAGGCTCAACCCTAACCCGCTTATATCGTGTCGTGTCAGAGATTGCCAGCCCTAAGTACATCAGTGCATAAACATACTTTCATACTTATTAGAACAAGCAAAACAAACTACGTTCAAGCATAAACCAACATTAAAATTTTTTAAAAAATAAAACAGAAGTTAATTATCCCATAAAACTCACCTGATTGATGATGATTGTTTTCCTCCATTGAATACGATAAGAAGAAGTAGATCGGAACCGACGGACTTGACAGATTGGGGAGCGGCAGCGCTAGCCGGTGACGGAGGAAACAATGGAACCCGAATCGGCAGTGATGGAGACACAAGGAAGAAGAAGATTGGGGGAGGAGAAGCAAGTTATGTGATTCACCGACGGGCAAGGATCAAAAAGGTTGGGGGAGAAGGACGATTATGACGACATAATTTTGTGTTGGAAAACAAAAAGTAGCGGGATGGGTTTAGAAATTGTTAATCACTGTGGGTTTAGATGGTTATTGGTTAAGTTAGGTTAGAGAAAGTGATACGTGGCAGCTTTAAAAAGAGTGTTACACATACTGCAACCGACGAGTTAATATGGTTAGGACATCCGAAATAGCTTGTCCATGGCAGCCTACAGGTGTAGCAACCTTGTAGAGAATATTATGGCATTGAAATGCCTAATTTAGAGCTCAATTTTTTTTCCTATTCTTTTGAGATAACATTCAGAGTTGGAATTGATCTATAATACATGTTGTAGAAGAAGTGAAAGTGAAGAATAAAATCATCCTTAATTTTTCCTCATCCGTCTGAACAAGTACTTACTTATTCATGAATATGGGCCTTTGAATAATAAAAAATTCCTAGATTTCCTTTGACAAATTAGTAGTAATAGACACAATCCAAAAACGTCCGAAAATCTTCTGTCTCTCTCTCCAATTCCAGCAAGTAATGCTGCATAGAGATGGTGGCCACGGTAGTTTGAAGAATCAAAGCGTTTTGAGCAATGAACGCAGCATCCTTCGTCAACCATGTCCTACAGAAGGCGGCCGCCGCCAAACCCAACAAACAGCCGCAACCCTCCAACGCCAAGAACTTAACGCCGAAAATCCTCAACCATCTCCGCCTTGGTCGCATCTCCAAAGCAGTGTCCATCCTTTTCTCTTCCCCTGTTCCTTTTGACTCTTCTCTTTACGCTAGTGTCTTCCAAAAATGTGGCAGTCACAAAGTCATTGTCGGAGCCCGGAAAGTGGAAAATCATTTGATCACTTTCACGCCGAACCCACCAATTTTTTTGCTGAATAGGGCGATTGAGACTTATGGAAAGTGTGGGTGTTTGACAGATGCGAGAGAGCTGTTTGATGAAATGCCTAAGAGAGATGGTGGATCGTGGAATGCTATGATTACTTCTTACTCGCAGAATGGCTGTCCGGAAAGTTCCATTGATTTGTTTCATGACATGCATAATTCTGGGGTTTCGCCAAATGAGGTGACATTTTCCAGTGTTATTAGGTCATGTGCTTCAGTTTTGGCTCTATGCCTTTCAAGGCAAGTTCATGGGCTGATTGTAAAATATGGTTTTATTGGGAATGTGATTTTGGAGAGTGCAATGGTGGATGTTTATGGTAAGTGCGGTGAGATCGATGAGGCAAGGAGAATGTTTGATGAGGTTGAGGATCCAAATTCTATTTCATGGAACATTATTATAAGAAGATACCTTGACATGAATCTGGGAGAGCAAGCAGTATTGATGTTTTCCAGGATGGTTAGGACTAAGATAAATCCATTGAATTTTACTGTTTCTAATGCTCTTGGTGCTTGTTCCAGTATGAGGGGAGTTAGACAGGGGGTTCAAATTCATGGATATACGATAAAGATTAATTTAGAACAGGATGAGATTGTTACAAGCTCTCTTATTGGTATGTACGCAAAATGTGGAGATATGGCAAGTGCTTCAATAATATTTGACAGTCCCTCTTCAAAAAACTTGATTAACTACACCTCTATGTTGAGGGGGTTTGCACTGAATAGGAAAATCTGGGAAGCAAGAGAACTTTTTGATGAGATGCCAGAGAGAAGTACGGTGGCATGGAATGCCATGTTGAAGGGATACATTTTCTTATCTCAATGGTATGAAGCTTTGGACTACATTGTTTTAATGCTAAAAGAGGCTACACCATTGGATCATGCTACTCTTGGATCAATTTTAAAGGTATGTTCTGGACTTTCAGATCTTCAACTTGGGAAACAAGTTCATGGATATGTCTATAGGCATGCTTTCTACCGTAATCTGTTAGTTGGCAATGCTGTCATTGACATGTATGGAAAATGTGGAAATCTGAAGCTAGCTAAAAATTGGTTCTTGGAAATGGATCACGTACGCGACGCTGTTTCTTGGAATTCTCTATTGACAATGTATGCACGGAATAAAAGGAGTGAAGAATCCATGGAAATGTTTGGGAACATGCTTGAAGAGGCAATGCCTAGCAATTTTACTGTTCCCACACTCTTTGCTGCTTGCGCAAATACTTTTGCACTTGAGCATGGAAAACAAATTCATGGATTCATGATTAGGAATTACTATGAGATGTGTACTGTTATCAGTGGAGCTTTGGTTGACATGTACTCCAAATGTCGATATATTGTCTATGCGCTTCGGGTTTTTCATATGACAGACTCAAGTGATGTGGTTCTCTGGAATTCTATCATACTTGGGTGTTTTCACAATAGAAAATATAAGCAGGTCCTTAAATTGTTTGGATTAATGGAGAAGGAAGGAAAAGAGCCCGACCATGTCACATTTCAAGGAGTATTGCTTGCTTGTGCCTCAGAAGGCTGGATTGAGTTGGGAAGGCAGTATTTTGATTCTATGAGTGATAAGTATTCTATAATCCCAAGGATGGAGCATTATGAGTCTATGATTGAGTTGTATGGTCAGCATGGGTACATGGAACAACTTGAGGATTTCATCAAGACTATACCATTTGAATTGACCCCCAAAATGTTGGATAAAGTCAACTTGTTCCGAACACACGGGCACTTGAAGCTGGGAGAACAGGGAGATGATCGACTTAATAGATTAAATCCCGAAGATAAATTTCAATTTGACATTGAGAATGCCTGAGCTTTGGAGTAGCTGAACGGTAAATCTCTTCAGGTAATTGCAACATCTGAACTTTCTTCTATTCACCCGGATTTTAAATAATAATATAAAAAAGAAAAAGAAAGATATCCTTAATGAAATTACTGATCAATAGACTTCTGTTTATTTTTTTCTATCGTTTCTGTCCTGTTTGTGCTTATTATCTGTTACTTCTTCCATGTAAAGTGCTTATTATCTTTTTCCGAGTTCTACAACAGTTAAATGTATTCAACCCTTGGGGATTCTTTACTTTTTCATGTTTCTACCAATAACAATATTGGACTTTTTCCTCATGCTTTCATTTTGGCTTGGACATAACAGAGGAACCACGCTAGCATGATACCCTTGTGTTGAGAGTGTCCTTCCTGTGGTTGCTGAGGCAAGGGTGCCATTTAATCTCTCTATGCTGGTCAGTCATGAAATTTTTTGTGCATTTAGATGCATGTTATCTGAAGACTTGATTTAAATTTTTTGATAGGATAGGATAATTTCTTATATCTTCAGAATGATTCTATGTAATTTTTTTTGTGTCATTTCTTCAAATCCTTGATATTTTTTGTTAGTTATCTCGATCGATCTAGGTGAACAAGCGTGCTTCTGTAATCATATTACAGACCTCGTACAATGACCTCCTCTAGGCAGTGAAGTGTTAAGGTGCTCCACTTTTGAGTTGTCAGTGAAATTCCTTGTGTGGGTTTTAGGTTTGCGCAGATTGAAAATATCAAACTAACTAATCACGTTTTTTATGCTTTTTCTGTCCTTTTTTTATTTTCTGACAAATATGGTGCCTTCCATTTCTTCTAATCTTTTTTTTCCAACTTCTTAGGTTGGTGTAGAGCACCTGTTAGCGGAATATGCTAACTTTAGGCTTCACCATAAATGATTCAATTTGGCTACTTGTTTTCCGCATTCAATTTCTGTAGCACACACCTTTTTAGCTGTTTAAATTTTCATTGATGATAACTGTATTTTTGAGTTGCTAAGGTAGCCAAGCCAGTTGCTTTTCTCTTCTGCTTTTGCTTCTGAAATCATACAACAATTGGAAAGGGGAAAAGAATCAATGAATCTTGTGTACACAATTATTGCTTTCCCTGGCCATTATGTTCTCATTCAAAAGGAAAATGATGGTGGGTTGCTTTCTAATTTTGCAGGTTACTAAATTAGTTCTCTGCTTTCTAATTTCTCTACCACTCAGTGGATCTGTAACCCTTCCTTCTTTAGTTACAGGCGTGACTAGAGCTAGGTAATGTAGGTAATGTAGTTACAGTGATTGGAAAATCACACAGAGGTTAGAGTTCTTTAAGACTTGCCGCTAAATCAAATTTTGTGAATGGTCTTCTTATTTGAAATCTTGTTCACTTCATTACCGACCTGGATCAATTCTTTACTTGTTAAGTTAGGATAATTTTGAAGTTTTTGATGGTTATTGAAGATCGAGCTTTCAACCATTCATCTTCATATAGTTATTCAGGGGTATGGTTGTATGTAACATAAACAGATGCTCTTCATTTTGTTTCAGATTCTTACTGAAGCAAGTGTTTCATATGTGGAGGATAAATTTGACTCGAGACCTAGCAGTGAAAGTTATCCTTGATAGGAAGGTCCATTTCTTTTCTTGTACTTTCATAACCACGTGAATATAAGCACTGTCCTCTGTAGTTGTGAGGTTGGAATACCATGATTTAAAATTGTTTGTTCAGATGTTATGGTCCAGTGGAAGGTCCAATCCTGTAGAAAATGGGATGTTGTTTTGATGGTGCGTTTCAATGACAAAAAAATTGTGATACGCAGTTCTGAAATTGTTCTTCACATGTTGCTTTTTTGTTTTTGACCAGTTAATGATTCACTATTCAAATCAATACAAGAGCTACTCCCAATTTATTCTCATTGCCCTGTTATCTCATTATGTTATTTGCAGATCAGCAATGTCTGGCATTGTACGTGAATATGCTGCTCTGAGGTCAATTAGCTCACTTCCATTTAGAGATTCTATACTAACGGCATCTGAAAACAATGACGCTGCTGAAGGTCGTGCCTGGAATATATGTAGACCTTGTAAGGAGTTTATTGAGAGCAATCACAATATATCACAAAGTGAAACCTTAAATGTGAGTTTATTTTGATTCATGTCATTTGCTTTTCTTGTTGTATTGGTGCATTTTATGTTAGCCTTGGATTTTTTTATTTGGATAAAAGGAATTGAATCAGTGGATTACTTACAGCCTTCCTTCTCGTAAGAGATTTTTCTGTCATAAGGTTGTGTCTCTAAACTCCGCCTATTTAGGGGTAATTTGTTTGCCTCTAAATAGACTGTCCCAAGCCAGTGTAGAGGAGGAGGGTTGTGTTAGGTGAACAGCCAGCGTAAAACCTTTGTTACATCTCATGATATGGATCACATAAGAAATCGTGTGTGTCACGATGGTGAGATGTGATCCGTATAGCCGACCCCACGTAGTGGGACAAAAGCTTAGAAGAAGAAGAAGAAGGTTGTGTCTCTAACCACTTTGTTCTTCTCAGGGTCCCCCGGGAACTGGAATTTGGTATCTGATTTTAAACCTTTGTTTGATGGGTGATGTGTTGGGTGTTTTTACTTATATTTTGGCAGACTCCATTTATTTTACAGGTTTGCTATTTTTATCTAATGGAGTGGTTTCTTCTTTACTCACCATGATCATACCTGCCTATCTTCTAGACTATCATCAAACATTTTCCTCATAAATGTTGAGTCGTTTCAAAACTGAAGTATGGTAAATAAAATAGTTTGCATTTGATCTGGTTGGATCACAACCCCAAGTAGCGGGACAAAGGCTTAGGGTGTGCTTGGTTGAGGGGTTTGGGAGTGGGGAATGGGAATGGGAATGGAAATGAAAATGAGTGCTTGGTTGATGGTTTTCATTCTCGGGGCCCCACTTCCAAAACCCACTTTTCTCCAATCATCCATTCCCCTCTATTTTGGGGGGAATGGGAATCATTCCCCTATTAAATAATTTTTTGTGTGTATTTTTATTTTTAAAAAATTTCAAGTGCTAAAATTTATCATTATAATACATTTTAACACAAATAGTTTATAATATATTAAAATTTAAATGTAAAAAAAATTAAAATAAATTTTATCCCTAAAAGTTTATTTGTGAACTAAACACCATCAATGATAATGATAGTCATTCTCTATCACAAACCAAACAACACTAATTCTATCATTCCCTCTACTATCATTCCCCACTATTATCATTCCCATTCCCATTTCCATTCCCCTCTGCTGATCTGGTTGGATGTATGTCCTTGAATTTATTTTTACCCCCTGCTTTCTCAATGCCATGTGATGGTAGCAGAATGGAAGTAATCTTTTGATTGGTTTGAGGATCTTCTATGAAAGACCTATGTCCTTGATTTTCCTGACCAGCACCGATTGTTTAAATGCTCAATGGTTTGTCTCTTAGAATATAGTTTGCTTGCTCTTAGCAAGATAAGGGTATTTTCTTTAGATAATTTTACATGCCAGATTGCAATGTACTTGTGATTTGGTTTGTCATGTATGTAGAGTATAAGCTAGAGAGTAAAATCCAAGTGTTTTGATTAGGGTCTTTTCTGTTTGAGAGGAACAAGTATGCAAACAAAGTCTCTATTACTGTTAAGAGGTCTTGGGTCATTTGCTCAATTTAAATGGATTGAATGGTTAATATAGCTTTTCCCTCGCGCGTCTCATTTTTATGCTAAGTAGTGTCCACTTTTCAGGACCTTAGTTTGTTGCTAGTGTTCCTCTTCTTTGCCTTAGTTTGTCTCTAAGGCGGTGCTGTAGTAGTTGAAGGACTCAGGATACAGGAAAGGTAACTGGCTTTTAGGTCATGAGAGAATGACATTTCTCTTTCAGTGCTGTCTTCTTTAGTGTCAACACCGGTCATTGAGGGAACGGTGTCTATTGTCTTGCTGCTTACTCTTTTGGTTTCATGTTAATTGTCGAGTTACTACAATCTTTTGGTTTTCATCTTTCATCTTTGAAATCTATTGTGCAGGGCCTATGATCAAACCCTGAGCCTCAAGGCGGGGGATATCAGTGAGAAGCTGTGCAAATGGGGCTGGTTATTATCATTATTCATATTCTGTTGTTAGAGGCTGTGACCGGGTTGTCCACCCACTGCCGAGGCTCTTCTCTATGGACTTCTCTAGTTGCACAAGAAAATAAATAGGCGCAAGGATTTCCTTGTTGATAGACAAAGTGAGGATTAAAAGCTTGTATTGGGAGACCACTGAGTTGATACTTCACGCCTATTAAGTCGCATGAAGGTTTGTAAGTTCTTGAACTCCACAGAGTTGGTTTTTGTTTTCATCTGTATTAATGTATTAAACGAGCACTGACCCCCTCCCTCCTTCCCCCCCCCCCCCCCCCCCCCCCCCCCCCCACCCATTTGTACTATGTAATAACTAAGATTCTGTAAGGGAGGGCTTACAGCTTTAATGTCGTGAATTTGAATCTTAAAGGTTGTGAGGCTAAAAAAAAAACGAAGAAAAAAAAAAGTGGTAGTCATCTCAAAGTTCATTTGTTTTAGGGGCATGTTAATTGCAGGAACTATTTTATTAAACACAGGACACTTTTTAAAATTTTAAGTGGTGAAAAGATGTTAATGCCCTTGATTCTAACTTTATTAAAAAAAAAAAAAACCCATATTTTTTACCCTAATTTAGCCATCTTCTTTATCCATATGAACAACACAAAGGCACCTCCTTCATCTATATTCCCTCTCATTTTCTCTCAATCTTCTCCCTTAAACACTACATACACTACATTCATTCTATTAAAATACTTGCATTTTGCTTGCGTGTCATAGACGAAAATGCAAATGAAGATATTACACGGTACATATCACATTACAATGTTTATGGGACAAAAGGTAACACCTTTTTGATAATTTTTTTTCACTGGAGGAGAATTCCCCACGGCTGATAAAATCGCCTGAAATGGGCAATTTTCTCTGATAAAATCGCCCCCCATGGGCGATTCTCTTGAATTCAATCGCCCCTCGTGGGCGATTATATGGCTTAGAATCGCCCCTCCTGGGCAATTCTACCCCTACTCTTTTTTCGCCCCCGATTTCGGCAATTTCTAATGTCATATTTGTTTTCTTGACATGCTCTACATGTTTCGGATGATCGAATCTTCCCAGATTACACAGATGTATTTCGGATTGAGGAAGAGTTCACGACTAGAGCTGATTTGATTGGTTGGGTTGAAACTAGAGCGGCGGAACATCATTTGATACTAAAATAACTTCTTCTAAAAAGTGGAAGGGCCTCCAAAAGGGAGAAGAGAGAGAGTTGACATATGTTATAATAGATCGGGGGAAGTTAGAAGCAAAGCACCCTTGGGCGAAGGGAAAATATCCCGTAACAACACTAGTAGCAAGCTGACTGGTTGTCCCTTTCAATTATTAGGGGAAGAAATTAGTGGGGGTAACTGGAAGTTGAGTATCATTAAAGGTCAGCACAATCATGAAATACCCCTTGTTAGAAACTGACATAAAAGCACTCCAAGTTGAATGACGAGGAGAAGGAGAAAATTTCAGAAATGATGAAGACAAATGTGGCTCCAAAGCAAATGTTGGCAAAATTGCGATATGACAATGCAACTAATGTCACACGTATCAGGCAGGTGTACAACCAAACGGCAAACGTTAGAAGAGACGAGAGGGGAGATTTAAGCACTATACAATACTTCTTAAAACTAATGCAGAATTACAGGTACCACTATTAGTACACAACGGAAGATGAGCGTAATGCTCTTGAGAACGTGTTCTTCGCCCATGAGGATGTTCCTAGTCTGCTTCGTACGTTTCCTTACGAATTGTATATGGATACGACATACAAGACCAACCGGTATGACATACCTCTGCTTCAGATAGTCGCTCATGTTCCGACGGATCAATACATTCATGTTGCTTTTGCTTTCTTGAGGGATGAGACCTATGCAACTTATTTCTGAGCTATGACTAGGTTGATGCAACTTTTTGAGCCAGTGAAATATCCACATGTTGTTATGACGGACAGAAAGTCGGCTCTACTGAAAGCTGTGCACAATGTTTTCCCTGATGCTAAACAACTATTGTGCAGAAGGCATATTGATATGGATGTAAAGAAGAAAGCACTGACTGTGTGTACGGACAAAGAGATATTATATGAGTTTGAAGGTCGGTGGAGAAGAGTGATGAGTGCTCTAACGTATGAAAAGTTCACGAAAGCTGTGGAAATCATTGAGACTAAATATAGAGACCGGTGGATATCTGTGGTTAATTATATGTACCATATATGGTTGGATCCTCACAAGACCAAGTTTGTCTTATTCTGGACTAAAGAGATAAAACATTATGGAGGGCGCACAAACAACATGTGAGACTCTATTAACTTTCGTCGCATATAGTTATAGATATTAATCCATTATACATTATTCTCTGATTTAAAGCATTACTTTTGTCCGTTTTTTATCTCTACAGGGATGAGAGTGCGCACGCAATGTTGAAGCGTGCCATTAAAACTGACAGAGGATCATTTTTTACAATTTTTCTAGGCATAAATGAGATGATAAAAGTGTATTTAGGTAAGATCCGTAGAAATGGAGGCATCTCGGAGCAAAACATTGCGTGAACCTAATTACCTGTTGTATAGTAAGATCAATTGCAAAGTTTCGCAAGATGTCATACTGTTGTTGGTAAATGAATACAAAAAGAGAGGTGCAGTCTATGGGGCAAATAGTGAGCTGTGTGGTTGTGAACTGCGAACCAGCTATGGCTTGCCGTGTGCATCAGATGGTTGAAATGGTCAGGGCTAGCTTGAGCCGTCTTAACTTGAGAGAGAATATCAACATACTATAGGCCTCCAGGGTGCCTCCCAACTATTGATCCTTTGGATGTGGACCTCTTCTGGAGGACCCTATCTTTGGATGAGAGAAACATGCCTAGCGATGAGGAACGACAAACAGCACAAGGGCGACTGCATGAGATGTATGTTAAGGCCTCGCAGCGTCATACTGCGGACATTTATAGAGTAGCGAATGTCATGCATAGCACTTTGCATTCAGAGATTATTGACCTCGCTGATCCGATTCAAAGGCCACATAGGGGAAGGACGAGTAACAACTCTACGCAGCGAGATCTATCGAGCTACCAGCATGCGGAGAGGGATGCCGGTATAGGCAGAGGCAGATCCAGAAGCAGAGGTACATATAGTTACCATATACATTTCAATTATTTTATTTAATTTTTTTTTTTGTCACTTCTTTATTATTATGCATCTATTGTTTCATACATACGAATAACATGTGCAGGGCGCAGCAGGTCAAGTGGGTCACCAACCAGGAGGAATCGAATGACTTCTAACGAATCCAACTGGCCCTTCAACCTACCGTCTTTGGTAAAACAGTTTGTGTTTGATTATGTGGTGGGTTATAAAAATGTAATAGGGGATGGACACTGTGGTTTTTGGGTAATATCTAAATTCGTACATGGTGACGAGTCACTTTGGTCGCAAGTCCGGCGGGAGCTGTTACATGAACTTCACGCGTATGCCTCATTATGGATTGGAGTTCTCGGTGAAGCAATGTACAATAAAGCTCTTACAGTGTTGGATTATCATTTAAGTCATGCAACAGAGGAGTTCTGGTTTGATACTTATCTATTTGGCTTACTTGTCGCCATGAGATACCAGAGGGTATTCACAATCTACAGAGCGAAATGTTGCACCTTCCTTCCACTTCGCTTGCGGGAGTCCAGAATATGTGATGATCCGAATATGTATATCACTATGGGTCATATCCGGAGCAACCATTTCATTTGTTCAGAGATGAGGGGTGAAATCTTGTTGTCTCCAATCTGTGTGTTGTGGCGACACCATAAGGATGACATGATGGATAAGTTGAAGAACAGGTTACAATCTCGCGTAGATAATTATCAAAGGATGTACGTCGATAGCATAGGTAATATAGACACCGAACCCACGATAGTTATCGATTAGGGTTTAGGGATTTTATGATTTCAAAAATTTAGGGTGTAGGTTTGGTTTGTATTAAAAATTAGATGTACAGTAAGATTAGAATACATTTGTTTACTTTTTGTAGCAAATTTGAAGTGTATTAATGTATTCTAGATGTATTACTGTGTTACTAAAAATTAATACATCAATGTATTAATTTGAAGTGTATTCAGCAAAGTAATGTATTCAGCAATTTTCATTACTGTATTAATGAAAATTTAGGTGAACAATAAAATTAGATGTATTAAGTATATTAACACATTAATGTATTCAGCAAATTTCATTAATGTATTAATAAAAATTAGATATACAGTAGCACTAGACTAAATTTGTTTACTTTTTCAGCAAATTTGAAGTGTATTAATGTAGTATAGCGTGTTTAACTTCGCGAAATTTGGGCAGAGTCTCTCCTTTACATGAGCACCTTAATACATGTTCAGATCACATAATGAATCACTAAATTAACATTTATAAATCATTCACCAGCAAAACTCAATTAATGGCACTAATTCAACATCCAAATTGTATACGGGAATAAAAAAAAATTCACTCGGCCACCATTACATTGAATTCACTAAATACATAATACAAGCATAAGGAAGACAATGCACTACGGCTGAAAAGGAGGTCGTATCGCAAGTTCTTTGAGACCTGGCATCAGGGCCTCTAAATGATAAGCAACTTCTGCAATAGCCTGCCTACGTACCTCAGGATTGACAACGTGTTCAACCCTTGGATGAAAAAAGACTGCCCGAGATGCTAAGTATTGAAATCGCTGCAACAAGTAAAATTATTATCCAATCAGCAACTAATAAGACAGATATAGGTAAAATTAAAAGCTAAAAGCATCATAAACTCACTGCATTGAGGGACAACTGAGTAGAATCAGGAGTGTATTCCTTGACCAGACCCCTACTGACACGGACGTGTGACTACGATCGGAAGTACTCAAGGTAACACTCGCATGCTTCGTCAGTATACTCGGCCCTCTTCATATCCCGCAGAAGCCTTGTATGAGATATTTCCCAACCACTGATGTTAGCAACGAGCTTGCAGACATACTTTTTTGTCTCTGAGCCTCTGTAGCACTCCTTCGGTTTGAGACTTGAAAGGGAATTTGTTGAGCGTACCCGAACTGTCTTAACACCCGATCCGGCATGTAGGGCTCTTCAACGTTAACGCAATACAAGGAAATTTTATGGACCAATGCTGGATTGGGCTCAAATGGTATCTAATTAACATGTCCGACAATAAAACAAATCAACAAAGATAGGACAGAAATAGGAAAAAACTGTTTACAAACACACAGAACGGACATATTACCTCGTTCGGCTGCAATACATCTAGCGCCCTCCTGTAAGCCTCCAAATCATATTTTGCAACACGCTTCTTTCCGGTACCAACTTGCCATTTCATTGCCGCAGGCCATCCAGTATTCCACGGCCTCTTCTTTGGTGGGTTGAATGTTAGGAAGTATTCATATATCTAGCTCTAATAAGAATGAACAGAAGAATAATTAAAACATATGTTCGCGCAAAAAACAGCACTTTCTAATAAGGAAAGCAACATGTACAGTGACAAACATGCAGTGAAGTCAAACAAGCAGAAAATTGAGCATTTTGTGCCCTAGATGGCTTCCCAAGTTGGCGATATAAGTATACCAAGCAAGCTGCGCCCCATGAGTACTCACTTACTGTCTCAATATCGCGAAGAAAAGTTAAATACTGCGCAAAGATATGGGTTTTCGACTTGTCTACGAACAAGGAAAGCCCTAAAACCCACAATAAATAACCCGAGGCGGTATTCACTTGATCAAATCTACCGGCACAATTTGCATCAATGCTTGTCAACTTCACAAATCCAGGCTTATCCAGTTTCACTTCATCTTTTCCCAACATAGCTGTAACATCCGTCGCTATTTGTGTAGTCTTTGTTTTTCCATAAATGGGCTTACCCCCAAGCGGAATGCACAATATGTAGGCAACATCATGCAATGTTATTGTCATTTCCCCGAATGGCAAGTGGAATGAGTTGGTCTCCGGATGCCACCTCTCTACAAAGACACATAGCAGAGCGGCGTCTAACTCATCATGCATGCACTGTACTAAATGGCCCAAACCGAACCCCTCTACAAGCTTTTTCATGTCATCATCGCCTAGACAATTTTTTAAGCGATCGGTCCCATTATGACATTTAAATATCCCCCGTTCCTACCAAATGTAAAGAATGAAATTACAACAGAGGGATACACTTCCTAAATCATTTCTTTTCCCTAAAAAATTTAAACTATGTGAAACTACTTTATTATTCCCCTTTGGATCACACGTAATGAAGCATATATAATTAGGAAAAAATTAATTGGTCGAATACATCACAAAAAAGAAGTATGCAATTTAATATAATTACCTCTCCATGCCAAACGTGGTAGACAGTGTGTCCTTTGAAACTCAAAAGCAACTCAGGGATTACAGGACCACCTTCGAGCGGATGGTCTAGCTCCTTGTAATCCTTCCACCCTGCAATCACTGCCCTAGCATCACTGCCCATTAGTCATTTCCCTGCTCTCCTAGTTGGTTCGATGCTTGTATTCGCCCCTTTAGCATCACTTCTTCCACAATCCCCCTCGCTGTCACCATCTTCATGGGACAT
Source organism: Leptodermis oblonga (assembly GCA_016801395.1). Classification (NCBI taxonomy): domain Eukaryota; kingdom Viridiplantae; phylum Streptophyta; class Magnoliopsida; order Gentianales; family Rubiaceae; genus Leptodermis; species Leptodermis oblonga. The sequence goes on along the minus strand of CM028754.1, from coordinate 10,398,011 downwards.
TTCAACATCTGAAAATGGTGGTGCGAAAGGTTGTTCGTTAAGGACGTACCGATGTACTCATTTCTAGAGACGGAAGGTTGAACTGAGTGTTCCGTAATGGGAGCAGTGACATTCCCAGTCGCAGAAGATGCTCGCAATCGTGCCACGACCTTCCTCGAACACTCAGACGTCGTTGGAGGAACACGAGGGGCATTTTCCGCATCTGGAATAATAGGCTCCCCGGATTTATTCGGAATAACACTCTCCAGGGATGTTTCCGGATTACTACTCTCTCCGGATTTTGATCTTTTTCCCGTCCGACAAAATATATTACCTTTAATTCTATCCCCCATATGTAATTACAAGGTTGCACAGGAATTAATATCAAAAATAATTCGGAACCAAACGACAAATTAACGGGAAAAAAAATTAAAAAGCAAGACAAAAAAGAGAAAATTGCCTGAAACAGGCGATTTTTATAGGGAAAATCGCCTAATCCAGGCGTTTTTCCCTCAGGCAATTTTCTTAGGAAAATCCGCCTGGATTAGGCGGTTTTCAAGCAAAAAATCACCGGAAAGAGGCGATTTTCCTTTACAAAATCGCCCATTTTCGGCGATTTTTTTGGGCGAAGCGATTTTCCGGTTTGTTCGTCGGAAAACCGTTTTTCCGACGGACAAACCCCGAAATTGACCCTAAAATGCTAACTCCAAAGCTAGAAATGCAACATAAGCACTAACAAACATTACTACACAACCAATACAATGCAATCTTTCAAGATTCAACACAAATTTTCTATTCAAAAACGGCCCGAAATCCCGACAACATACATGCATGGAAATAATCACATTAATTATGCACAAACGGCCGGAAAACGCAACAAATATCCGAAAGCATTCATAACCTTGCCCATAAACTCACAACAACCAACTCAATGCAATTTGAAGAATTGGAAAAAAATTTTAAAAAAAAAAAAAAAAAGCACCAACCGCCGATGTGTGGAGAGGCGTCGGTCGGCAGAGAGGGATGGAGCCGCCGCGGCGGAAATGGAGAGCTTGGCAGAGAGGGATGGAGCGGCGGCGGTGGTTGGACAGCCTCGCGGTCGGGGGTGCTGGCCACGGACGACGGAAATGGAGAATTCGGAATGGGGAAGAAGCCCGACTGGAAAAGAAGGAATGGGGTAGTGATTTTTTTTTTTTTTTTTTTTACTTTATAAGAGGGAGGGGCAGTTTGGTAATTTCACAGGCTGAAATTTAAAAAAATGTCCTACAAATAGTAAAATGTATCCTACTGATAAAAATTCCGTTGTTTTATCAATCTAATAATATACCAGTTGTTTGTTTCTTTCTTTCTTTTGAAGTTTGAACTAAAGTGAATGAATACCAATATACCACGCGGATTCACCTGTTGGTCTGAATTTTTGTGACATGATTCTTCTGTTTACCAAAATGTTGCATCATGTACACACTTCTTGATGTCCTTTGATAGATAATTTGCTACCACCAATTAATTTACTCTCATCCTTTGTTAAATATTTAGCGTTTCATGTAGCTTTCCATGCCAAAGTTCTTAAATTATGAGGTGATTATGTATCACAGGAGCTAATAAATAAATTATGAGCTTTGTTTATTCAAAAGTTATATGTTTGTGAGAATAAACTTGACGTTGGGATAGGTTTCAGAAATTTGAAAGTGTTTAATGATGCTTTACTTGCTAAACTGGGTTGGAGGCTACTAAAAGATGAGCAATCTTTAGCTGCCAAGGTGATGAAGGCCAGATATTTCAAAAACTCAAAACTTCTTGCAGGCTGGTGTTGGGTTAAATCTGCCCTAACTTGGGAGAAGTTTAATAAGCTGGAGTAATTGTTTATGGATTTTGAGGTGAAAGCTATTATGAAAAATTCATTGTCATTAAGTTGGCCAAATGATGAATGGGTGTGGCATTATACCAGGAATGGGGTGTTCTCGGTGAAGTCGGCGTATTATGTGGCTATGTCCAAGAGAAGGAGGGTTGTTTTGAAGGGGGAAACCTCAAATAATGCTAAATCACAAAGGGTAGGGAGAAGGCTATGGGGATTGAGGTTACCACCCAAAATTAAGGTGTTTTTATGGAAAGCTTGTCCAGACGTATTGCCAACAAAACAGAATTTAAGGAAGAGAATAATAGGTCTTGAAGATTCATTGTGTGGAGGATGTGAAAGACCGGAGGCTACAGATAAACATTTATTTTTTGAGTGCAAAAGAATCAAGGATACATATGGCTTGAATACCATGAGGAGGTGAATCATTTTAGAAATTCTGTTACTTGAAGGTGATGATAGGATTGTGGAAGAAATATCATCAATTATATTAATGATTTGGAAGTCAAGAGATAAATTGATGCTCAAGGGGCTATTGCAGACCCAGATCAAATAAAGATGTTTGTTATGTTAATCGTAGTACTAATAGAGTTGCTCGTGTAGTATCTAAATTAGATATTTAGCTAAACTAAATTTTGGTGCTATTTGATATGAATTTTTGTATGAATAGGAGGCATCATCAATTCTTACACCGGATAAAAATTGCAAAGCTATAACACTAGGGAATAGCTTTCCCAAACTTCCAGCTGTATGAGATGATGTTGTGTATACCTTGGGTCTGTTGGTTCATAACAACTATCCAAGAGATTAAATCAAATGAGCATTTCAATCCGACTAACAATTACACTAAGTATAAAGTTCAGTTCCATGGGAGGGAAAAGCAGAAGAGGAAAGGAGACGAATGGAGAGAGAGAGGAAGATACGAAGACGCAAAACGAATTAGAGTCAGAAACGTCAATTCAAAATGAAAAGTGACGTCAATGGGCAGACGAGTGCGTTAGGGCCTTACAATGACATTTGTGGCAGGACGGAACAGCATCCCAACAAGGGTCTTCTTATATTTTATTTGACTGAAATTGCTATTTTTGTTTCTAAAAAAAAAAAACAGACAAACAAACTCAGAAAACCCGTTTTAGTTCATTTCCTAATACAAAATTTTATATTTCTATTAAAATGTCTTTAAATCTGTTCTATATTCAGAAAAGTTTGGTTTCAAAATTAGTTCAAACTCAGAATATTTTGTGTCGATAACATTATACCCTAAACTTGCCGTTACGGTTGTTCCTGCCTATCAAAGTTGCTAAACTACTGATATGAAATGACATAAACTTCAAAAGATATAACCTTAAAAAAGAGTATAATCTTAAATCTGATAATCCAAAGGAAAAGGCTTGACTGCTGTGGTTGCGAATCATCTAGCCAGCCTAAGTGACTGTCTTCTTCAACATCCAAGCTCTAAGCTCTAAGAGAGAGATCTCCCACAAAGTTTCTAAAATTTTGAGTCATTTATCTTCATAAGTGAGTTCATAAGATAACTTTTTGGTAAATTGGTTCCACATAATTTGTCTACAAAACCTTATAAACTGTTGACAGAATAATATCATCAAAATCATATTATGCTATAATCATCTGATAGCTGAATGCAGCCATCCAAATTAACCTGGAAAAAACGATGAACTCGAAGAAACATGAACACAGACCGGAAAGCAATATCTTCATACTAAATTTCATGAGAAATGTCATTGTTGTATCTCAATCAAGACTCAGAATCAGAGCTTTTCTCCACTTTAGGAGAAGCATATTGTCTGCTAAGCCGCGACTTTGTCCAAGGATCCAATGGTTCTCTTTGTGGTGGCTGCGGAGCTGGGGGCTTGGCTTGTCTAAGTTCATTCTCTCTATCCACAAACCTGCAAACAACAGCAGAACTCTTGTCAATTAGCAGCAAAATATTTCTACGCAAAATTCTTTATATGCAACCGAGGAAACAAAAAAAAAAAAAAGGTCCAGAAACTGATGTTCTCAAATCTCAATTGTGATTATGGGGTAAAAGGAGTGTGCTTCGACTGTTATCTGAAGTCAAGAAAGCTATACGGTTGAATCCTCAGAAATCTCTCACTAATGAATTATTCATTGGGTCATTGTCACATATGTTTAGGAAAATGTAGTTTTATGCATGTAGGATTCACAAAATAGTGAAGACGTTTCAAATAGAAACAAGAGGCCTAAACTTACTCAATATATGCCATTGGTGCTGCATCACCGACACGTATTCTGGTTCGAAGCATTCGTGTGTACCCACCAGTTCTGTCTCTGTAACGAAATTTAACCCAACTATTACAACCACCATTTTTAACAACTGAAATACAACAGGCAAAATGCTTACTTGTATCGATAAGCCAATTCCGTGAAAAGTTTGTGAATGACATCATCACCACGCGCAAAGGCAGCAGCACGCCTTGCAGCACAAAGAGTACCCTGACAGTGTGGGAAAGAAGTTAGAAAACGAACAAAAGAATTTAGTTGGCTCCATTGTCCCACCAAACAGTCCTATCACACAATGGAAAATTACACCTGTAACACTAATAAAAGATTCAATTACTAAATGATAGCAGATCAACACATAAATTTTTTTTTTTTCTTTTTCAGGGAGCAATCAGTAGATAGATCATAGAGGATATCAAGAAGAAAAGTTTCCACCCGACCATATTGTTAATCAAGGGAATAAATCAAACCAGCCCAAGTAAGCCCTAAAACTCTGGTGCCAAAAGAGTTTATCACAGGAAAACCAATACCCTAATAAGCCCATATCTTCTGGTCAGTAGCATCTAAAGAAAGAGCATTATATGGTTGTTTAAAAAGCAAGAGTAATAATCACTGCAAAAACTTTCAACATTCCCAAGAGAGGTTTTCCTTGTTTTGTGGGGAGCTAAAAGAAATGGGAGCAGGAACTTGCCCCGAGGACAACTTCTTTGAGAAACCAAGAAGTAGAATGATCTTTGAAGGGATACTTTGGTTAAAAGTTCTAATGAAGCTACAGGTATTGTCAGAACTACTACTCAACTTAATAAGATTCCCAAAATTGAGGCCAAACTGTTTGGAAGAATGCTCCGTAAAAATCATTGTTGCATATTAAAAGCTACAAACAGAAAACCAAACATGATTTCATAACAACAACTTGTCAGGTAGACTCCAATCCCATTTATTGAAATAATCAGATTCCATCTTATTGAAGGCAAGATATTATACTTGTCAATTTTGGGTTTGGTGGATGCAACTTCCATCAAGAATCTTATTTTTTGCTGCTGTGCAACTTCTATAAAGAGGTAAGAGCTTAGTTTATCTAGCCAGAAAAGTCATTTAAATCATCCAAATATTACTCAGCCTTGCTGACACACCTGTTTCAGAAGTGTTAGTTTTTTCATATTTCCATACTTCAGGGACGCCTAAATGGTATCTGGTTTAAAACCAAGTTTCGAGAAACATTTTACAATTTATAATTAATTTTCATCATTCCAAATACAGCCTCTTATATTTTCAATATACCTTTTTTACATTTCTAATACACTTCTAATATTTTCAAAATCAATCTAAACCATATTATACTATACTGGCCAAGGTTGTTAAAAACAGGGAAGAAGGATGCAGAATCTAAAGACAAGAACAAGAGCAGTTCCAGAAACTCAGAATTTTGCATTTGTCCTAAGGGGCTTTCTGCAGTTAGAGAGGGTCACAGCCAGAAATTCCCCAATCCTCAGGAGTTTAACTGTTCCTTTATGTCTACCAGCCTAGCATCAGAATTAAGATTTTAACTGAGTCAAGATTGAAGAGATGAAAAGGATAAAGCAACAACATACAAATAGATGTGCAATAGATACCTTAAAGTGATAACCTTCTCATATCATAACTAAAGAAGCAAAAAGTGAAGTATACCTAAACAAGATCAGTTAACTTGGCTAAGTTTCAGCCTAACCAGCAAATTACCTAAGGGAAAGGAAAAGAACAAAACCACCGGAGTAAGGGGAAAGATAAATGCGGGATCAAAACTAATAATACACAAAAGTCCAACTGCATCCATAGGCCCTCAAAGGGTAGTCCTCTCAAATTTCCATCAACTATTTCACATTCCAATTTCCTTTCCTCATCAACATACGTTCCATACTGAATTACTTAAAAAATAAATAAATAAAAAGGCAATCCACAAGTCGTCATAGTCCAAATTCCAGATATCAAGAAGATAATATAAGATCAAAGCATGCAAGTATGAATACCTCTTTTCCAAGCTGGATCATGTTGTCAGCAAGCCTTCTAACTTCCTTAGCCTACCATATTTATTAAGCAAGAATAAAATAAGGGCACAACCTAGCATTGACACAAGCCTACAAAGAGAATATTGGAATAAACTCAAGGAGAAAGACACATAGTCCACTGCAGCTTTTAAGCAGATTACTTTTCCTGGTATACCTCAAACAATTATACAAACATCCTCAGGCCTACCAGTAATTGGAGCCTCTACATTTTTTGTAATTCAATTACAAACTTTTACGTGGAAATTTGATCTCTCTTGAAATAATTTTCTAAACAACACCAGCTTTGCTTTCAAAATTTTCAAGTTCCCCAACCGATTGCTTGACAAAGAAGTACAATTTTTATTAAAATGCACAAAAGTCCAAATTAATAACCTAACATAGAAAGGTCCACACAGAGCAACACCAAAATGTGATTTCCGATTAAAACTATGTACAGTAAACATATACGGATATCAAAACCATCCGGCCTCACACACCCCCTCCTGAAAAAATGCAATCCCCTTTCAATTACTCCAAAGATTACCAAATATAACCCAAAAATTAAACCAAAATATGAGTCGAGAAAAAAGCTACCTTTGCAACGGTAGTCTCGATTCGCTCGTGCTTCACCAATTGCGACACCAATGTCCTGACAACAGGTAGGGAAAAAAAAAATCAAACTTTTTACAATATCTTCCAGAGCAAATTTACTTCACTTTGAATCCAAAAATTCCAGACTAGTATAAACAAAACCATGGATTCCGAACCTGAACATGGACAATCGGTGAGCAGTTGGACGATTAAGCTTTCTCAATTTAGTCATTTTGGTGATCAGGATGCGCAGCCCACACAAAACACGCACTCTGGTCGCCGGGAGCGAAGAGTGAGAGCTGCTGAGAGGCTAAAACCCCAACTGCCGGCTGGGAGAAATGAGGTTTTAGGGGACTGTAAAATATAAATACAAATAAAGCAATATGAGTATTAAACTGTAAATGTGTTATCTCTCGGGAGGGCCTAGGAGAGGATGAGGAAAATTTTGGGGTCAAAATTTGATATACTGTAATTACGAGGGAATCAAATTAAGGGTAACTTATTTACAGCGAGTTTTTGAAAATTTATTTTTACCATTGAAGTTTGGGAATTTTTTTATTTTGAGGAGGGAAATTATTGTTACCCATTGATGTTTGTGTTGATGAAGTAATTAAGCATTGATTTGGTTAAATTATAGTCATCATTTTCAATAAAAAAAGTTTAATGACTTTTTTTATTATTCAAAAACATTGTGGGGATTCAAAGTGATAATTGTAATTTCTTGAAGTCTAGAAAATAAAGAAATGGTCCCACACCTAAATTCCTCTCCCCTCCCCCCAATTTAACTAGGTAGAATATAAACTCGTGATATTTACAATAGATTCGTTCGTAACTAACCACTGAACTGTTGTTCAACTCTTGTATATGAACTAATTAATTGTGATGAATGTGAAAGCAAAGCTGTAGTATCATTTAATGTGAGAGACAACCATACAATTAGTGGTGTAGTTCAATTAAATAACCGAAAAGCAGAAGGTAAAATTAAAAAGGAATTTTGTTTCTTGTATAGTGACTTGTTTTGAGACAAATAAAATTTTTCGAAATGATATTTATAGTAAAACAGAGAAGGTATCATATTATGCTAGAATCCGTGTGAGAGATCACATGTGCTTTCTTGCACAAGTGAATCCCAATTTCTCAGTCCAATTGCAACAAAAATAAACTAAAATTCGTTTGACATCATTTGAGCAAGTAAAAACTCAAAAATAGCAAATATTAGCATACAAACTAGCAATACTCCCCTTTTTGAATTTCCCCGTTGCCTTTGCTAAAATTAGTAAGAACAGTTCTCCTTTCTCAAGTCCCACAAAGTTCAAGAATCAAAACCTCATTTCTAAGAATCAGAATTAAGACTCTAAACGGAAAACATACAACCTCTCTTTTCTGTATCATTCCAATTTTATCGGATGTCCCCGAAGGGAGGAAAACACACAACATGACCGCATCAAATCACCTTAATCATATGGTCAATGAGCTGGCATGATTCTATCTTTAATGCAAATCTGGCAAAGTAAGCTCTTTTAGAGTGGTCAGGATAGAAATATATCATGCATCATAATCTATGGATAACAAGTGCTTAAAGATCCGTAAAGCCACATTTGAAATCTAAATGAAAATGAAGCAATACACAGAAGGCAATGCAAACATATTTACCAAAGCCAGATCACAGTGGATGATGGCCATATACAACCTCAAGTTCTCCCATTTCTCCATCTTCTTCCCAGCTTGATGCTACAACAATGAAATCTAAACAAAGCAGTCTTCAAAAACAGTGCAGATGCTATACCAATAGATACTGGAACAAAACCAAGAAAAAGAAAAAGAAAAACAAGTGAACTGGAAGATACCCAACAACAATATACATTTCATCACAACTCCGAATTTTCAAATGATTTCAAGCATATACATCAGAAATCTCACTAAAAAGACGATGCTACAGAAATATTGGCAGGCAACTCCGGAAAATGAAATATTTCTTCATTTAGTTGCTATTCTCTTGAGAAGGTATTCCCCTAGACCGGCACCAGCATCAATTATTTTCGTGTGCGGCTTTATCTCCACCTTCAGAATATCACTCAAAAGCTTACTAATGATTTCATGGTCATCCACCTCAGAAATCCTAGGTAAAATTTCCCTCCATGTGTCAATGTGTGGGATCTCCCCATGCTTCAATATCTCCTCCAAAACTCCATAAGCCTCCTCCGACTTTCCAGTGTTACAGAAACCCTTAACTAATAAATGTATTAATGAAAAATGTGGAGAAAACCCATTTGAGAGCATTTCTTCCATATATGTTTTAGCCTCATTATACAAGCCTTGACTGCACAATCCCCCAATTAATGTATGGTAAGACACCAAATTAGGTAAGCATCCATTGCTGCGCATGTCATGAAGCACCTTACAAGCATCAAAAGCACGGCCTTCTCGACAAAAGCCCAAAATAACGGTATTGTAATGAATTATATCAGGATTGCATTTCTTGATTTTCATTCTGCATAAAAGCTTATAAGCCTCCTTAAGCATCTTTTTCCTGCACAAACTATTTAAAGAGTAGAATAGCACAGAGTATCAGGAACAAATCCTTTGTTCAGCATATCCTCCAACAAGTCAACAGCCTTATTGACCTGGCTCTTCCTACAGAAACCTTGTATCAGAATCCTATATGACTCTATATCAGGAACCACATCCCTCTTGAACATTTGATTGAACAGAGAGTATGCAACACTTAAATCGTCATTCATGCAGAAAGCACGCATCAAAATGTTGTAGGATGTGGTGTTCCCAAAAACTCCATAAGCATGAGCAGATTTCAAGAGGTCCAAAGCAGGGCAGAGGAAGTTTCTGTGAGTGACAAGAATCTCAAGAATACGATTGAGGTGTTTGGGAAGAGGCTTCATGTTGAATTTGAGAATTGTGAAAAATGTTTTCCGGGCTTCGTCAGGGAGTCCAGCATCACCATAAATTTTTATAATTTGGGAGAAGAGGCTAGGAGATATAGAATAGTTTTGAGATTTGAGGGAGGAGAGGAGGGACCGCATTAGAGAAAAGTGGCCAGAACGACCCAGTTTGAGGATGAGGGAATGCCAGGAAGCATAAGAGTGACGGAAGTTTGGTTGGTTAGATGCCAAGTCAAAGATTTCTTTTGCAAGAAGGGGATTCGATTGGGACAATATTAGCTTTTGAATTCTGACAGGGGAGCCAATTGAAGTTTCTTGTGTCTGTCCCTGATGAGGTTTGTTCAGTCTTTGTTCTGCACCTTGCTTGTCAAGCTCATTTGTACTGAAGTAGGCATACAGTGGAAGATAAATTGGGAAATTCTGAATGATTGGAATGAGAGCCTTTTGGCAACGACAACCAGGAACAAGATGCATTTTCACTGAAAATCTGTAAGCAGCAAAGCTAATGGCTGACCTGCTCATGTCATGCTGATTTTAGTTCACTGCTGTGTATTAATACTACCTAAAGCAATCAAAGATGAAACAACAGTACTTAGTCTTAGTCAACCCCAATAGCAAAGCAGATTTTCTACCATTTGCTTAAATAGATAATCCCAATTCCAGTTGCAAAGTTGTTGTTTTGAAGACAACATAATTCTGGTCCTTACTGATGAAAAATTTACATTATCCTTGTCAAAATACACTAATTTCCCTAGCCTTTAAACTTCTGTGATTGGTAAGCCATCTATCAATGTGAATTTTTCAATTGAAATTTTCTTACATGGATGGTCAAGATTTCAGTTTTGCTCTCAAATTTCCCTCATTCCTTTCGCCATGTAATGATTTCCCAGTTACACTAGCTTTTTCCACAATGAACACTAAAAAAAAGTAGATTGTGACACATCTAATGGGTACTTTCCTGATCTAAGAAATCCATAATCATACACAGATAACTACTCAGAGACAGAAGATGAAATACAAGCTTCCTCCTCACTAGTCAAATTCAAATAACAAAACCTAATCCAATCAGATTCTGTCCATCAACTGCCAAAATGTACTTAAAACAGTCTCAGGCTTAACCAAAGCAAATATATCCAACAATAATAAATCAATAATGAAAAGGGTTCCACCAAAGCTGCTTAAAGACACAAAGACAAGAATCAAGAATGACTCCATATTCAATGCAATCAAAGCTTGAAACAAGAAACTGTGAACAGAACAATGGAGGACTCACAATCTCAGACAGATGAAATAATCCCCAATCCAAAAAAGCACCAACGAGCATGAAAATCACCACCCAAATTACCTGCATGAATCAATACGGTTATGAAGGAGAGCAAGAGTACAAAGCAAGATGGGAAAAATTCAAAGGGATCCATCTCAGTAAATGGGGCTGTAGAAACTGAGGAGAAATGCCTAAGAAACAAATATTCAAATTCAAAAAATGGAGGAAAAAGGTGATTGTGAGAGTTCACAAGAAATTTGCCATTGCTAGAGAGGCTTTTTGCAGCTATGCGTTTGGCGTGATAGGCAGAGGAAGTTGAGTTTTTGTTCGTGAGTTTGGCGTTTGGTGTAAAAAGAACCGGAAGGGCAGTTTGGTCATTTAAGGAAATATTGATCTGGAAGCAGCAAATTTTGCTGCTGGCAATATCTAACATCCAGAAAAGAACAAGAGGCTGAAAGAGAGAACAATAATTGCTTAACTTGCCGTGATCGGTGCACCGTCGTCCGTCGTCTCCGATTGCAGGTAATCCTTAAACCCTTCGTCCTGGTCGAATCGAAAGTGATATTTCTCTCTCGTTAAACCTGCTGGGTATTTCAGTTTTGGATCTACTGACGATATGGCTAATTTTCTGTGAGGTTTGAGTAGATTGATTGATCTTTTTGGTTCAAGCTTCTTCTTACCTTTTGCTGGCGTATGAATTGCTTTTGTTCGGTTTAAGAATTATTCTTCTTTTGTTTCCATCCAAAAAAAAGTTTGTGGTACTGCTGATTTTTTTTGTTTTGGTTGTTTATGGGTAACCCATTTGCTGGCTTGATTTAATGTTGTCTAGAACATTAGTGAGTGAGGAATAGTGTTAAGATTGAATGTTTCAAGTTTCTTCTATGTTGTACAGATAGCAAATGGTAATTGGTATTCAGTGATCTAATGATCTCTATTCAATATGTAATTAGTCCTTTTGAAGTGTATTTTGGTGGGGAATAATCTAGTGTTTCACTGACAAATCCTGTTACAATTCTATGGAAATTAAGATTTTACGAAGTTGGAGGTCCAAATCTGATGAATTAAGCTATTACAGGCTATCCATTTCATGTCCATGTATTTTGTTTGGATTGCAAGAGATGTACTAAAATGGTCTTTTGTGAATCTGAAACAAAGTATATAGAATTCAGAATCTGTAATCCAGTTTTATGCGGCACACTGCAGCCTTAGCTAGATTATCATTAGACATAAAGTAGTAGTTAATCTAAACATGAGAAGACTTTTGTTTAAGTGGGAGTCGATTTGAGTTGAATCGATCTTGATCTTTAACCTGTTTAGTATCTAGCTAAAACTCAGCTGCCTCTGCTTAGGCTTCTGTCGGTATATATTGGATACTGGAGTTTGAATTTAGATTTGTGCTTTTTTGGTACTATAGACCTTTTCTGTAAATTCTAAATTTCTGGAGACCTACTTTTTGTTGATTTTCCAGGCAAATTGATACTGACCAATGATTGACAAATATGAATTAGCTCTAGGTTATTGAGAAATTAAATATCTAGAACAATCACGTACTTGAAAGATTACTCATAGGTTATTGTTTTCCAGGTGGTGGTTCGCAGTCTGTCTTTCAATCTCTTGCAAATACATCGTCAGATCTATACACCAATATGTATGGCTTTGAAGCACTAACCTTCAACATCCACAGTGGCTATTTGGAGGCTATTGTTAGGGGCCACAGATCTGGATTGCTCACTGCTGCCGATTACAATAATCTATGCCAGTGTGAAACCCTAGATGACATCAAGATGCACCTTTCAGCCACCGAGTACGGGGTTTATCTGCAAATGGTTTGTCTGGGCCTCAATTTGAAATTGGATCTCTTAAATTTATTCTCTCGATGGTTGCAGGATCTATGAATATTTGCAGCAGTATATCTCCGTGTTGTGTATTTTTTAATGATAAAACTTTTACTTTTATGGTGATCTCATACAATTTGTTTCTTCGTGCAAGTGGGTGAGATAATTTTTTGGCCTTTTCAGTTTAATGTCATGTTTAATACCAGGGAAGTTTAGCTGACTTTTACTAGTTTTATGTTAATCAGTTGGGAGCATATATGGTAAGCTATAATCTGTTACTCTCTGCTGATTACTGTTGTAGATATTGCTCATAGTTGACGATGGATAGCCTATAGTTATAGTCATGGATTTATTAATTGATCGCCGTATATTTTGCTTGATGTTGAATTGATCAAATTCCTTTTATCTTGCATAGTTTGTTTAATTGCTGATACATTGTCTTCTATTTGAAGGTAACCATGATCCTATGTATTCTTGTGATTTGAATTGGTTTTTGATTATGGAGCTTTGCATGTTATCTTCATATTTCAGTATGCTGTTTGGTTTTGCATATGATTTTTGTTCATTAAATCTGCAGAACCATCACCTTTGCATACGACTACAATCGTGGAGAAGTGCACTCTGAAGCTGGTTGATGAATATAAGCACATGTTAAGCCAAGCCACAGAGCCATTGTCAACATTTTTAGAGTATATCACGTAGGGACATATCTTCTTCTTATTATTATTATTTTATCACTTGGATTGTTTTGATATTATCTGCTAGTAAATTAACCCTAACAATCTGGATTGTTTTCATTGTTGAGTAGATATGTTTGTACTACGTTTTATTTTTTTAGAACTCATCTCTAGACCTAATTGATAAGGATTAGTATTCTAACTACTGTGAGATACTGAAACTGATAAATCTAGAAGCAGACAGTTTTCAAGTATATTGAGCTTGAACGTTAGGCGGTGACGGGTTTGAACTTCCTATTTGATATCACTCGCTCTCTCTCTCTCTCTCTCTCTATCTCTCTCTCTCTCTCTCTCTCTCTCTCTCTCTCTCAACTATTCAATTCTCTTATTTCGTGTTTTTGTAGTTTCTTGTTGATCATCTTGTTTTCTCTATGTATTTAAGCTCAGGATAGACATAACAGCTGGAGTCAGTTTATTTTAGCTAATCTTTAGAATAACATGTTTGATGGTTTTTTTTACCTTACCCATAGCTTTGATGTCATTGGTAAAGTTGCAGTTTCCATTTTTGGTTTTTGTTTATCATGAATTTAGGTGTCTTAGTATCAGCAGCATTAGATGCCACATTACTGAGTTGGATATTCTGGAAAAGAGTGGTCAAACTATGCAATTGGAACTTAATATTAAGGCCATATGGGACTGGATACATCTAAGATGAGAATGATATGTCTATGGTTGGCATTATAATGCTGGTTCTCTCTCTAAATAGAAGATACCTGTAGTGTTTGTTGAGTCTAATAATTTTCCTTTAGGTTTCCAGTATGTCAGATGAAGAACAACAATGTACTTATTTTTGTTCAACTCGCTGTGGAAAAAAAGGAAAATGCAATTTGACGTTTTTAATTGCCAGTGCTTTTGACTGTAAAGGTCATTATAAAGAAAATAAATACCTTTTTCTTTTCTGGTTCAGATATGGTCACATGATAGACAATGTTGTCCTGATTGTGACTGGAACCTTGCACGAGAGAGATGTTCAGGAATTATTGGAGAAATGCCATCCTTTGGGAATGTTCGATAGGTAAAGTGTCTTAATTCAGCAGAGCTTTTTTTTTCTTTTTTGAGTTGTGAGTTAATTAACATTCAGTCTTTTGAAAACATAGTATTGCTACATTGGCGGTAGCACAGAATATGAGAGAGTTATACAGACTGGTACTTGTTGACACACCTCTGGCTCCATACTTCTCTGAGTGTATTACTTCTGAGGTACTGAATGCCAAGTTTCTTGCCTTTTTTTTTTTTCTGTATGTATAAATAATGGGTTTGGTGTTATCATTTTAAAGCACTGGTGGTAATATTGATGCAAACTCTCAAAAGAGTGCATTTAAAAGCATCAGTACGCGGACCCCTACAAAATGATAATATATATTAAAGTGACTTCAAGCTTGTGTGCTGCCATTGTGGCTCATGTTTTTTAATGGCTTAGTTGTGAGAGGAAAAAGTACATGAATTTATGTCTTGATTACTGAGTAGTAGTGACACTGGGGTCAGGTTTTCCTTTTGTGGTGGTGTATTGAATAAGCTGTTATTGCTTTAGAGAAAATGAACGTATGTGATGTGAGTTGTCATGAAACGCCCCTTGGATGCCCGCATCATTATGCATGGTGGGATTGTTCATGATAGTTTTACAATGTTTCTATAATCTTTCCATTTGTCATACTCTTATCATAGCTTATATGATTGTTTTCATTGTCAGGACTTGGACGATATGAACATCGAGATCATGAGGAATACCCTCTATAAAGCTTACCTTGAGGACTTCTATAAGTTTTGCCAGGTTCATGCTCGTTCAACTGCTTTGAAGTTCCTTGATTCCTTTATGCCTTGAATACCTCTGTAATATTCTAATATACTTGTCTGGTTTGAAAATATTGAATAGAAACTGGGAGGCGCAACTGCTGAGATTATGTCTGACCTGCTTGCTTTTGAGGCTGATCGCAGAGCAGTCAATATAACCATTAATAGGTGGGTGTCATGCTTAGATTTCTTTATCTTTGATATTTCTGTACATCCTCGTACCCACTATCTTATGCCAACTTGGCTTGCTTGCTTGTAAGGAAAAAGCAAAAAAAAAAAAAAAAAAAAAAAAAAAAAAAGAAGAAAAAGGTTACAGAACTGAAAACACTTATATTGTTTTCTTATTTTGTTTCTTGTCGCAGCATTGGCACAGAGCTCACTCGAGAAGATCGCAGAAAATTATATTCTAATTTTGGCTTGCTGTAAGTTGTTTGACTGTATGGAGACCCAATGACTTTAGCTTGTCTTCAGTATTATCCTGCATTTTCCTCCTTATTGGTTTTTTGTCTTCTTCTTCTTCAAAACAGTTACCCCTATGGCCATGAGGAGCTTGCTATCTGTGAGGACATAGATCAGGTACTTGTTAACACTATCTACTCAATTGTTCACATCTTGTTTCAGAATTTTTCTGTTTGGGACAGTTTCCAATGGTTTCTTCTATTGTCTTTTTTGGCTACTCAGAGTTTGTTTATTCTTAAGTCTCTACTGAAATTATTTATCGTCTTAGACAATTCTTTTGGTAATATTCTTTCAATATCCAATTCCTCATCATTTTCCTGGAACCCCTATGCACAATAACATTGTATCACATAAATGTTGTAGTTTGCCTTTATCTTTGCAAACTTGTTACTCCATTGTTGATTTTCATCTAATGATTTTCTTGTAGGTTCGTGGTGTCATAGAGAAGTACCCTCCTTATCAATCTATTTTTGCTAAGTTATCTTATGGTGAGAGCCAAATGCTTGACAAGGCATTCTTTGAAGAGGAGGTGAAAAGACTTTGTCTAGCATTTGAGCAACAGGTTAGTAGCCAAAGAGCACGGCATAGAATCTGATTATGATTCTTTCAGATGTCACAGCAAAGTGTTTCATTGTCAATTTGAGTTTGGGGTAGTTGATGGCATGTTGATAAATCAGTTGACTTGTCCTCGTGTGATATTATTTTGCAGTTTCACTATGGCGTATTCTTCGCGTACATGAGATTGAGGGAGCAGGAGATCAGGAACTTAATGTGGATATCTGAATGTGTGGCTCAGAACCAGAAGACAAGAGTACATGATAGTGTTGTTTTCATCTTCTAGTTGATCTATGCATATCTTTACCTAGAACTTGTTCCTTCATTTGTTGCTGTATATTAAACTTCCGTTCAATTTGCTGATACATCCATGAGATACCATCTTGCATAAGGCTAGTTTCAAATAAGTATGTGCGTTATCTGTTACAGAGACCCAAGTGAGCATCAACATAGCCAATTAGTTAAGATCCCAATATGTATGATTCTTTTATTAGTAAACTGTGGTTAATTTGAAATAAGTTGTACGGTCGCTTGATCTGGTATAGCGACCAGAGAAGTCTTGTATCAATATTGCAGCCTAGTCAAGATCCTTAAATGTTTGGTTTTTAAGACACTTTTGTAATACACCTGATCAGATCTGGCATATCATGGTAACCTGGTGAATTGGGGTATTCCTGT